>UELV01102104.1:0-12303 GCA_900490015.1 Megastigmus stigmatizans
GAGAGAGAGAGAGAGAGAGAGAGAGAGAGAGAGAGAGAGAGAGAGAGAGAGAGAGAGAGAGAGAGAGAGAGAGAGAGAGAGAGAGAGAGAGAGTATCGTATGCACATAAAGCATAAATATACCTTTTAACTTGAATTAATTATTCTAATCGTGTAAAGGTTAACTACTTTTAATAGATTAACTCGATCATAGAACCCAGCGTTCTCGATAACAGCTTTCAATTCGAATAGTTTCGTTCATACATTGCGTTTTCTTTTTATATATGTGATTTCTAGGAGAGAAGTTACGAGGCGAATCGCCGAGCCATTGTAAAGGTTGGGTGATACGCAAGATTGTTTATGAGGTGCCATTTCTCAGATAAGAACGCCATTTCTCCACCCGCGGGGCTTGGTGGATATGCCGGCCAATCGTAAACGTCGACGTCCCGACGACGAGGAGAGTTCTAGGGTGGTCGAGTAATATAACAGCGAATCACGAAAACGCGTGAGCCGCTGCCTGCACTTCACACTGACCGTCTTCGTATGGCCGTAATATATATATGTATTCTCATAATGGCAGCGAGGAAGTTTGCGAAGAAGAAAAATTTAAGTACCGAGTGTACGCAGCTTTTAGAGTATTACTTTTTATTACGCTGCTATGAGCTTGTTTATAGCGGAAACTTTTGTCTGAGCACCGTAAAGAATGTGCGAGCTCGGATTAAATCCTAATGATCAACACTTTCGTAGCTCTCATGTTGGAGTTTGCAGTGTCTGTGTATTATATTGTGCCTCTGGTTATAGCTGGTTATTTTGACAAAATGTCAGCTTAGCGACGAATTTTACAAAGTTCGTATATAGTAATATTAATTTCAATTCAATTGGAGGATTTCATTTAGAATTTTAATTATGATATTTTTGTTGTTAAAAGAATTATTAGATTAGATTTCACATTTTTTAATGTGAAAATAATATATTGTACTTTTATTATCTTTATATTGTTGGTTGATAAGAAAGTCTATTTCATTATTTTTATGACATTTTCATACCGGACAGTTTACTTTCATCTACATTGTCAAGCCTTTACTGTATTTACGAGGTGACATAAACATTTAAGTACGTGTATTATTATAAGTTCGATTACTTCTATTAAGTCTACATTTTCTAAAATATGATACATGTTATTATTTCTTCAGTGTTTTAATCTATGAAACTGTATGGCTATAGTTAAATAATTTAATAGCATTCTAGAAAATCAGTATTAAATGCGAATCTTTTGAAAGAATCAAAAGTTGCGTGTTGATAAATATAAAGTTGCACAATTGTTTAAAATTAGGAAAGATTTTATCGATTAGCATCTAATAAAATATTATTAAGTTTCACAAAATCAGATTTAGCAGCTGAAATGAAATAAACAAGTAAAACACAATCCTTTCTCTCACAAATTGAATTTATATTAAATATATATTTTGCATTTTATTAATATCAATTTAAGTTCGAATAAACAATAAATTGAGGATAATTCACCGCATAGCTATGTAGGGGCTAAGCATCAGCAGCAGCTCTTGATCCTCGAGTGTCTGAATGGAAAGAATCGAACGGAAGCGGACGAGATTTTGATCAGCCGCAATATAGCCGCACATAGAGGCTCTTGGCAGCTTTATCAGACCTCGTCAGCCGGGAGCAATCATCTCATCACTCGACGAACGCCCGCGACGACATCACACACCGTGTATTGTGGCTCTCTCTCTCTCTCTCTCTCTCGTGCAGCGCGTGTGCAATCCCCGATTTGCTCTCTCTCGACCATTTTCGTGGTCCCTGACCCAATCTTCGATTCGACAGCGGCGCGCGGTTTGTTCTGCCATCGCCGATGCTTCTAGAGTAATTCTGAATTTAACAAATACTTGGATGTACTCCAAATTCTCTTTAACCGAATTGTTTCTATAAATTTTTTGTGAATCTCTATCAAAATAAAATTTTAATTTAATTAATAACAATAATCTATTTTGAATAAATATTGTTGACATTAAAAAGAATTTTATTTTTTCCTTTAAGTTATATAATATAAAGAAACGACGATGTACTTATTTACGAAATGAGGATACAGTATATTCAGTAAAAAAAACTGAACAAAAAAGTTAAAAGTTGCCAGTTTCGCTTAAACGTTGGTGTATCCATTTTGTCATATTCCCCGCAGCGCTCGATTCGCAGAACTTCTCGACTTCTCGCGGCTTCTTTATATTAAGATGCAAAAGTGCACCGAAAACGTACACGAGCACTTGGAAAGTAACAAAAATGGATTCGTATACATTCGTGTGAATAATCTTCAAACGTGGTTCGGGGACGAAATTATTTTTCCACCGACTCGAGGGAAGAAAAGGCTGCACTAGAGAGAGAGAATGAAAGAGAGAGAGAGAGCGAGAGAGAGAGAGAGAGAGAGAGAGAGAGAGGGAGGAAGGGAGAGAGGAGAGAGAGAGAGAGAGAAGAATAGATACGTATAGATATATATACACGGGAGTGTCGGTGAGCTCCAAAAGTCAACAGCTGCAGTGCAGCCTGTGCTGCAGTGCTCAATTGCTCTTCTTGCATTCCTCGGCAGGATAGTTTGGGCTCCGACCGAACCAGAATATCTTTCGTCGGCGTTTGCTCCCTCTTTCTCCACTCTTCCTCTTTTGTAAGAAGAGAGGATGGGATGGACAGTGCCAGTAACTACACCCCCACGAGACCATATTTCGCGTTAAGTATTTACCTTTACGACTGTACACTAAAAAATATTAAAAAATTACTTACTTTTTTATTACATTCCGTGTATTTAATTAAGACTTTACATTACAAAAAATAAGACTGATATAATAATACAGAATGCAAAACATTATTGCTAGTAATTAATATTATTTAACTCAATTTCTTTCATTTTAAATATAGCTTTAAGAAGTATCGTTGGCAATTTTTGAATTGCGAATATTGCAAAAATATCAAGTACAAAAACTTAACTGTAACGCGTCTTTAAAGATTCAAGTATATTTTACAAAAATAATAAAGTTCTTAGGAAGAAATAGTAAATAATGTGCAATATTTGTATTTTTAGAAAAAATTAAATAGAAATATTTATACCAAAATTATAACATTAAAATGTTCAATAAAATAAATATATGATTTTCCACATTCATATATAATGAATAGAATAAAAACAATAACCGAAAAATATAAATAAAAATTTTATTTTCACATAATTAAAACCCATATAATCAAAAAAATCTAAATAAAAACAAACCACCCAGAATTGTTTTAAAGATTTGCTTATTTCGAACGAACCCAAGGGAAGGGTGAAGCCGCGATAAAAATCTCAGGGCGGATTCCCTCTCCTCCTTCTCTCATAGCTGAGAGAAACAAAGGCCGTGCGGCGCTGGCCAGGCTATTTCCGAAAGCCCTTCGGCCGGAAATAAATATTCTCTTGTGTATTCTTAGACGCAGTGAGATAAAGCTCACTCGTGCAGACGCGCGGGAGTACGACAGGAAGTCGCATTAAGACTCGTGCTGGAAATTTCGTCTGGCTGGGATGAAAAAAGAAAGGTTCATTGTTTTGTTGGTCGATCATGAGTAATTAACGGCGTTTAACGGCGACCTCGAGACGCTACCGGCGCCCTTGTCTCATTTGGAACTTTTTGATGACGAAAATCGATTTCCATTTCTAGTTTTTTGTACAGGTTGCCAGCATGGGATACTTTATTTTTTGTAAATTTTTTATGTATACTGATGATTTATTTTTGTAGATCATGATTCGAAAGTAAACGGTATATTAACTGTATAGTGATGTATATATAATACTTAAAACATTTTAAATAAGCGACTTCAAAAGAAGAATAGCAATTAATTTGACCGTTTATAAATATTTGTATAACATTCTTATGATATTATATTTAACAAAAATTTGATCTCTAATTAACTTAATACTATAAAAATATTTTAAATAGAAGGTGATATTTTTAAATTAAATAAATTAATGGGTTAGGGAAAGAATGAATGAAGAAAGCAGATTCATTTCGAATAAGAGTTTTATGTGTTTCGAGGCATTTATATATATATATATATATATATATTTATAAAATCGTATATTACATCCATGAGGTTGGTAATTAAATAAAGAATGTCGCTTTGCCCATTTCCTCGCGCCAACGTTCGCGAGACAAAGGGACAGAATATCTCTCTAACGCTCCGCTCGTTTCAAATTCAACACTAGCAACGCATACATTTGTAATTATGAAACAAAAAAGAAACAACACATATACATATATGTTTCTTCCTTTCATTGTTCACCCAAAAATAATACAATTAAAAAATACGCGTTGGTGGAATCCAAAGCGAAAAACTTTATGGCTTCCGTGGCTTCTTCGTTCCACAACAACGAATCGAAACATCAAATTGGCTTACAGAGAACTTCGCCACGGTTAAATACAAAAAGGATAATGTCGACTTTAAGATAATGGTATGAAAATTATCCTTTGATTTGCGCACTTATTCGAACACACTCATTCACAGACACACTCAATCGATATTATAATCTCTCCGCGTATTCGATACACTTATATAACAACTTGTTTTTGGAAAAATTCCGGTTCATGTTCATGCTCATCTTCATAATGAGAACATGAAGAAAATAATAATAAAAAACCGTCAAGTAATTTTCTCTCAAGGTCGACAAAGTCAATCGACAACGCGATATCACAGACAGGCGTGTAGGTCTTTAACCCTTGTAAGACACCTCAGACTCGCATTTACCACTTCAAACTTTATCCGATTTTATGAAACAATTTTTGTAAACACAACTTATTACACAACACTATTTATCATTAAATAACATTTACTACGTCATTATTGAAACAGCGTTTAAATATAATTTCACTTTAATTAGTCCATCGGTACTTAAACAAAACACCACATAAACATTATTCCAAGGTGTCTTTTATATGCCACTAGAAAGAATCGTCTCCTTGAGGGTTAGAGAAATTTATTGAGGTGAATAGGACGGAGCAACTACGTTCTCGCAGAAGACGTTTCCTGGTGGTCAGGTTTCGTTGGCAGTGGCCTATTAGCCATTTTGCTGGATGTCAACGTCGATGTTGGCTGCTTAGGTTCTGGTAGTTCCGAATACAGATGTGCCGTCACGTCTGACGGGTCGGCATATTCATCGAGCAATGAGTTTGGCCTTTTACCATTCACTTTTTTCGTGCCTATGATGGTATCACCCAAAGCCTTCAGGAAATTCATTGGTCGTTTTTCTGCGCCTTTTAATGCGTTAGCTTCGTATGACTGTGCATTATCTCGAGATCCGTCCTCATCGATATCGATAGCGTACGTTATACCATTAGAACTTCCACTTGCCTCATTAGCATGCCTATTAACTACATCCGATGGAAGTGGCTGTGGTGCCCGACCCGCCAAAGTTGCTAAAACGGGCTGTGATAACCGACTGGTACTCGGTACAGTCTCATCACCAGGTAACTCAGCGTATAAATGATTCTGATCAATGATTCGTTGATCTTTTGGCTCAGAATAGTCTGTTATTTGAGGCCTGTTACGAACCAAACTTGGTAAAAGCTTTTCTAGCGATGGAGCTTTAGTTCCAATATTAACAGAAGGTTGCTTTGGTCCAGTTCTAGTCTTTTTCAACTTCGGCCTAATGACGTCATACGCATTACCGTCCTCCGATGGTCTCCTGTCGTTATTATTGTTGTTGCAACTCTCTTCTACTTTGATGAGATCGTAAAGGTGCTCGATCATATCTCGTGCATGGCTGAAATTATCTGGATCGTTCAACCTCTCTCTCAGCTCCGTTAGGTAATCTTCTGTCAACTCTTCAGGAAGAGTTTGAGTAGCTTTGTTTTCGGTATAAGCGTAAGTTCCTCCCTCCGCTGCGCCTTCTTCTTCCTCCACAACTGCTTGATGAGCCTCCACATCCAGAATCCTCGTTTCTGGTTGGAGACCCGCGTACTCATGGACACTTAACCTTGAGATCGATCTAGCTGAAGTTGCAGCTGTCATTCCACTTGTAGGCGAAAACCAGGAATTGGCAAGATTTGATAAAGGACCAGAAGTAAGTTTGGGGCAGACTCCCCGTCGCCTCATGTACAAAATTCCTGATGTGAGGATAACAACCACCAGAGAAAAGACTGCAACCACGCATACAACGACGATGATGCGTTTTTCTCGTTCCAGCTGATCCGAATCACTCATTTCCACATCAAAGTATCCTTTCTGCCTCGGGTACTCATGTGGACCAACACTAGGAGGACTGATACTCGGTTCAGGATTTTCTGGCGGATTCGTGCAGTTAATCCTTTTGTTGGTTTTTGAACAGATGGTCTGGGTATAATTGCGCATACCCAGATAGCCCTCAGGCAGATTGAAACAATCATGCAGCAGCTTGCCAGCTAAGCAATAACTCGAATCCATGATCCAGGACACGGAAGTGTTGCTGCCGACTCGTTCGCGAACCCAATTCTCCAAGTTACAGTGGCAGTTGTGCTTGAAGTAATTGCTGCCGACGCGAGCTGCGGTGACGCTCTGCGAGATCTCGACAAAAGCCAAAGACTCGGCATCAGCCTCGTGGATGTGATTGCCCGAAAATGAAAAATCAAGGTTGGGTGATTTGGCGACATCCGACATGACGACGTTGATAGCGTTGGCTTCGATATGTTGGAATAGATTGTAATCTATGTATATGCGATTCCATTGTTGCAATATGATGGAGTTGCGATGAAGCTTGTGGAACTCGTTATTGTTGAATGTCACAGTGGCCACCGTAATGTCGATAGCGCCCTGCTCCACATTAGATAATCTGTAAAATAAAAAGTACAATATGTTAATAACAGTCTTAATTCTCTACTTTTATTTTGTTAAATTGATGATTAAATAATCTTTGGAAAAGTATCATATTTTAAATTGAATCTCGATTTTAAAACAATCAGATTAAAATTGGAATTCATTCATTAAAATACAGCAATACAATAATTGTTGAGGCCTACGGAGTCTTGGTCGGCAGAGCAATGGGCTCGTATTCCGGTAGTCCCGGGTTCGAGCCCAAGTCTCGGCCTATTGATACAAGCACCTCAGTAAAAATATTACATGTGCGTTGTTAACAAACACACCGTAGACTTCCGTCGCTGATTAGCACCGAGAGAACAATCTTAGAACTACTAACCTAGAATACTGTATGGTTAAATTGTTAGCTCCTGCTTTAAAAGCTCCACTCCTAATGGTTTTCATCGTCACGTCAACGAACTCCAAGCTGTTTATAAGTGTTCTGTCGCTAAAGGCGCCCGCCTCGATTTCGACTATGGATGCATTGCTAATTGTAACGCTCAATATATTCATGGCACAGAAAGCGTCTTTCTTTATCGATCCCGTCCAGAGATCGTCCATGCGAATCTCTGCTGCCGTCGAAGGAAAGACATTCGAGGGTAACTCCGGAATTTTCACACTTTGGAACATAATCTAGAAAAAGAACATTTTATTTGAAAAAATGAAATCACACAATAAAAATAAACTGATAATCTCTTTTCAAAATTAAATGTAATACAAGGTTATAAAAAAAAATATTAATTTACTGTGAATATTTAATTTTGACATAGATCTAAATAAGGGTACCAGCTTTTCATTTCACTTATATATCCTAAACGTATTCTAATCATATAGAACTAAAAATGTAAACATATTCATCACGATTAAATGTCTCACCTTGGTCGCTGGTCCATGACGCCCGTGCTGCGAATTCTCGAATCTGAATGCGTTACTGGAGAGCTCCAGATTTGGCACTTCCCTAATTGTGATCTGCAGCAGCCACGAGAAAGCGTTGGGCTTAATGGTGACGTGTTTGCATCGCGATATCGCCACACTGAGTGGACCCTTGGTGTTCTTGAATGCATGGCTCTCCAGAATCACACGATTACACTCGGAGACCTCGAGCAGAGGATTCGGTGCGCTCATGTTCTGGAAGGCCTGACGATTCGCCACCAATGTGTAGATGCCCGAGACGTGAACACGCTTCAATTGTACACCACCGGTGAATGCGCCTGCTTGTATTCGAAGTTCACGGCAGTGCGATACCTCGATTTCCATCGTGTCTTCTGGTATCATGCCCTCTGACAGTTCTACGTCCTGGAAAAGAATAATAAATACTTTGTTAGTTAAGTTATTCTATTTCTTTACTTTTAGTGGATTGATAAAATGTATATTAATATTTATTATCTATAACAAAACAATATATATATACATATTTGTGTTATGAAGTTTAAAAATATAACTTAAGCAATTAAAAATTATTTATTGAAGAAAATGTCAAATTCTCTCGTATCTTTTAGATTCTTAATAAATCACCGTATAATAAAGTTAAAAAATTCTGGCAAATTAAGTGCATTTTCTATTGCCCCCTGAGTATGCAATGAAAACAATCAAACTTTTTCGCTCGTCAAGTAATAGCGTTACAAGTCGCTCTAGCAGTACAGTCCCCATATCGAGAGATCAAATGGAAGAAGGAAAAAAGACCAAGTTGTACGGCAAAACACGCATCAAATGAGCAAGTATAGCACTCGTCGAGCTACATCTGCCGCCACTTGGCTGGGAAAACCTCGCGCACATTCTCTCTCTCTCTCTCTCTCTCTCTCTCTTCACTTGGCTCACAAGGCAGAGCAAAAGGGTGCAAAAAGATGCTCTATATAGCCCTTCGATGTCTAGCGTGCTTGGAGTAAGGGCAAAAAGGCGAAAAAAGAAGGAAGTTCGTCGCGTAGACGTGACTCGATTCCGGAAAATCCCTGAAAGCGACACATCGTCCCTTGGTTGTGTCTTCGTCACGGTCGTCTTTCTCTTTCTATCTCTCTCTCTCTCTCTCTGCCTCTCGGTCTCATCGTGGCCCTCGAGTTTCTTCTTCCTCGTATATATATATATATATATATATGCGACGACGCATCCGTGCAGCCGGCGAGCGACATTGCCGCACAGCAGCGGAAAGTGTAATATTACAAGCTCGAGAGAATTTCCATTCGCGCACGGGACACACTTCCGACGAATTTTGCCTGCTGGGACACCGTATGCACTACTTATTGATTTCATGAGACGAGAAACATTGACGACTCGTTTAGTTATGAGAAAAAGAATGTGCTTATATATATATATATATATATATATATGCTGTAAAAATCTTATTTTTTCTTTTGTTGGCCGCTGTGTGTAATTCAATTCGCGACAGCAATGCCGTGTTCGCTTTCTGAATCAGATAACGTACACTTGAATATCTGGTATACGTTCATTTGGTGCTAGGAAAAACCGCGATTCGTAAAACTGATATCGCTGAAAGATCATTTACATTTGTCACGGAATTACGTAAATGCTTTAGCTTTAGTGTGTTTTAAAAGAAAAAAATATACTCATATAACAGTTGCTGCATTCAAGGAAACTTCGCTTCTCGGAGCGCAAAGCTTTGAAACGTAAATTTCACAAAATGAAAAAGCAATAAGCTTATTCCACATAATCATACGAAATGTAGTTTAAGCTTTTGCGTCCAACACTGTATCATCGTATCAGCACATCAACATCGTTATACTGCCACGCTCTCATTCACTATATATTCCATGCAAAGGCATATCGTGTGCTACTGACCCAGCCAGCCTCCATTCATCCACGACTAAATTCGAGAGCCGTCACAAAGGGAAGGAATTAACTCGTATACCCATTCAAACTACAGGACATTCGCGCACACACACACGTCAAGACATAACGAAATCTCTCGAGATCGCTATACCCATGCACAAGTGTGTGTGTGTGTCTTAGAGACGTGACTCCTCTTTCTGGCCGCGCGCCTCCATTGTGCGTCCGCGCAATTTCTAAGGTTACCGTACCTTTTATTACGCAATTCGGATTGTTATTGTACGCGCGGTATAAGGCCGTTTCGAGCGATCGCTATCACTTGTGACCGGCGTATCATAGCCGTCGGGTCTGATATGACGAGGCTTACGCAGGGATCCTTACAGCGCCGAATCATATGGACTTGCGAAACGCATTGTTTTTCTATTGTGTGTGGGCTTGTGCAGTAGTGTTTGAACGAATTCAAAGGAGCGTTTTTGGTTTGGGATGATTAAGTCACGTAGTGTATCGAATATATATTAAGTTTTTTTTTATTTCTAATTTAACCTACTGCGTAGATTGTACTGCTTTTAATTGATAAAAACTTCATCTTTTCTTACACTAAGACTTAGAGAGTAATTGTTATCAACATTGTCTATAGTCATTTTTTACAAAATAAAGAATATTGCTTCTATCGGTAGATTTATTCCAAAGTTAAAAATAAAGTAGAGGGGTTTTGTTCTCCTTTTATGGTGTTCTGTGCATCCAAATAAATTTTATGACTCACGCTGAGGTTTCAAGATGGCGTACTATTTAACAGTCGATTTAACATGAGCATTATGGCATCTGCTCGTAACATATAATGCGATGAAAAGTATATGATTTAAAGCATTGTATATTATTCCGCTTATTTGGCGCGAGGTTTAAAAAATTATGATCGTGAAATAAATTATTTGTTAAAATGGATTAAGCCAAATCAGTGTCAAAAATCATCGAAATGACAATTAATCTATAACAAAAATGCTGTGAATCGTTTATAAAATCTTAATTTGATCTAAATACTACATAAAATCCAATATGATACACGATATTTTTGCATCTAGAAAATGTAATTCCATTATAATTTGTCCTTCGTCGTGTAAACAACAAGATAAAAGAAACAAAGCCATGTGCGTTACTAAACAAGAAACAAAAAAGAAAATGGAATTCACGTATAGTGCTCGATACCGATCGACCGAACGACGACATTCAAGGTTATCCTCAATCGCTTAAATGTGACTCACTAGACACACACACTCGATGTTAGTTCCCATTTTATCAATTCACTCTCTCTCTCTCTCTCTCTCTCTCTCTCTCTCTCTCTCTCTCTCTCTCTCTCTCTCTCTCTCTCTCTCTTTTTGAGTTTCCAACTGTCTTTTGGAGCCACTCGCACTTCCGGCATAACTTCGCCGGGCGTTTTATTTATAAGTTCGGTGTGTTCGAGTGCTAGCCTCGAAAAAGGTGCAGAGCAGCGACGGCACACTCAACCAACTCTCGACACTTATACCACACTCGAGATTACGACGCTCGGGCATTTGAGCGAAAAAGAACGAAGACGATTGCTCTCAATATTTTTACCGCCAGTCATGAATAATAAGGCATGGAATATGCGTTCTAAAGAAAAAAAGTACTATCCGAGCAGGTGATTTCATTAAATACTTCGTTCTTAGAATTCGCGGCTTAATTTATTCGATATGCTTTTACAATGGTAAATTTTTTATTGCATCTCCGGTTTCTCTGTTTGCAAAACATTTTTACTTGAGTACGAAAATCAGACGAAGTGCTTATTGCCGCCGCTGAAATGTTTCACAATATGATATCTATGGTAGAAATTATTGTTTTTTTTATTAAATTCCATTTATGGTTACGAGTGTTAATGAATAATTCATTAAGTCATTACTGAAATAATTATGTTAATTACAGTACGATATAATATTGCTGAAAGTTTGTAGTTCTAAGAAGTTCGTAAACTGAAATCTTATTAATTCTACTCGTATTTCCCATTTTTGCGTTTGTTTCTGCAAGTCGGCAGCAGAAAATGACATTTTAATGCTAGTTCTTTCAGCCTTCACTTAATGTAATGGAATTTCTCATAGTTCCCTATTAGCATGCTAAGTAATTGTTTTCCAGTAGAACATTTTACTGTCTATTAATCATAACGATCACTAATATATTAATTTCATTAATGTTGAAATAAAAAGTAATTCTCGTACAAATTTTTCTATAAATAATCCACTTTATAAATAAATTAGCATTAAGCCAACATATATATACTAAGCCCACAATTTCAACCTTCTTTCAATAGTAACACTAATAATCAACGCGACGTATCATCCAATTATCCAGTAGTATATCCCTTACGGCACATCTCCGAAATCCAGATACGAAAAAAAAGCTACTAGACCAACGCGACAACGTGAAGCAGAAGAAACACAAACAACGAAATTCCGGAGGCACTCGCCCTGCCGCCCGGTTAGTTTTGTAATTCAAATAAACAGGCCATTCAAGCCAACGGACAGCTCGATTCGAAAGCTCGAGCAGGCGAGCAGCAGTCGCGCATTTGGAACTGGAAGCCAGTACACGGCCAACGCGTCATAACAGTATCCCGTTGCAGCCGCTGCACATTTCCTGCACAGTTCGTGATGTGCTCCTCGAAAATTTACATAGGAGA
>UELV01102104.1:21509-78831 GCA_900490015.1 Megastigmus stigmatizans
CCGCCATTTTGAAAATTCCTTTGGAAATTTTTGGAAATTCTGACTTCAGAATCGTAAAGAGCGGACAATTTTACTTCGGAAAAGTGCTATTGGTTATTATTATTTTTTTTTCGACAATTTTTTAGGCAAAAAACCAATCGACTATAAAAGATTAATACAACATCTACTACAATAATTACTTTTTGAGTATTAAAAATAGAAAATTAAAAATTACTGATCGTAAAACGTTTCTGGGTACTAAAATTAGGTCATAGTCTATAAAATAAGTTCCTGTCTAATAACACAATTATATATTGCTAATAATTGCTTGTCACTGTTTCGGAGATAAAAAATAATTGTCAATAATTTTTTAAAAATAATAGAAACAAAAATAGTATGTATTCATAAGAAGATCTTGGAATTACTTATCAAGCAATTAAAGTGAGATCGTAAAAAGTGAATTCGTAAAAATCTTTCAAAAATATTATACGTTTTAACAAATTCTTGATGCATATAACTATATCCAAACAATAATTTTTTAAATGAAGGTTAAACCACTTCATATTTATGTCTTACCAATATAGTATGTTGTTAGTACAAATTATATAGGTAAGGTGATCCCATTTATTCATAAAGATAATAAGTATAATTACTAAATAAAAATTATGATCAAATAAATTTGTAATGTCGGAAGATCAAAATACAAGAAAATAAGATAAGTAACGTTTCATATCCAAGAAAAAACGATATTATTGATTTCATGATCCCTTAACATCCAACTCGAATTTCTCATCTATTTGTTCCGAAAAACGCGATATGATTAAGTACAACGCGCCCCATGCAAGTACACACTCAAAATAGCTGGGAAATAATTTTTCCCGACAGAATGAAAGACCGCGCAGCCGTATAGAGTAAGGCAAACAAAACAAAAGTAACATCGGCTCTCGGCACAGTCATTTATGACATTGCAATCCCGCAATTACGCGCACTTAGTTCTACACGTTTCCGAACACCGCACACACACGCACACACACATGCATAGCAGCAGAAGCAACAGCAGCAGCGCTCGTAATTATTCACGCACGAAGAGCCTCGCGAGGTTACGACACTTCCTCTCTTACATGCACGCATTATGCGCCTGCGTGTGCAGTAGATTGCGCGTCAAAGACATCTTGCGCTTAATTCATGCCCTCGGAGAGCTGTGCGAGAGAGGCAGAGGAGAAAAAGGAGAGTCTTGTTATAGAGCGATTACAATTTGCGAGCGCTTTTTTTGTGTTGCGCGCCACTGTGTATGCAGCCACCTCGCTTTGCTTTACCTTTTCTTAGCGCTGCGAGAATTCCGTCACGTTTATTTCTGCGGTATACACGCAGTCTTTTTTTCATTTTCCTGCGCGCCGAGAGTCTGCTTGAAAATGTTATGGAGTATAAATGGAGTTACAAGGCGTGTAATGGAAATGCGATAAAAGTATGAAAGGTTTCACGTAAAAACATTGATTAGATTGTTTTCGCGCCTGTAATTAGCTGGTCGACTTTGATTGAATATTAACCTGCCATTATTGGTGAAATGTATCATTTTGTATTGTAGAGTTATTGTAATAAGATAAGAAGCAATTTAAAAGTGTATGTATAAAAGTAACCGTTAAATAGTATTACAATATCTATTAATTTATTGAAAAACCATCACTGAAAATGGGCTCTATAACTTAATAATAAAAATAATCAATCCAGATTCATTCGAATACTTTCTACGGCTTCATCAACATTCAGTTTGCATTAATGTTGGTCAAGTAGCATTAGACGACCTCGTACCAATATTTTGACAATGTGTACGCCCGAACTATAAAGTAGACGACGTGCAGTGCCGAAAGCTCTCAAGTCATCCGCGCAGTTGAGGCGTTAAGTGCGTAAGTGGGCAAAAGCTCGCGCGCCGGCGCGGCCCCAAAAGCGCTTTAATTCGCTTTGTTATTCTCGTCTCTCTCTCCCTCTCTCACTCTTTGTTCAAAAAATTCACGCAAGCTCGGCGGCCAGTGAATAGACGAAATCCAATTCGAGTGATATTAATGGTGTCCTAAGCGACAGCTGTTTATGTTTTTTATTATCCGCGATTGAAACTTTTTTAATGCGTATTTATAAAACAATGAAATATAAAGCCAGATTTGAGAAACGTGCCATTTCTCACATATTTTTTTCTGACTTGAGCTAAACTAGAAACATTTTTCTCTAATTGCATTATAAGTGAATAACTTCATTGTTAAACAGTACAACATATAACAATTGTTACAACAATTATTTAAAAAAATGAATCGCTTTAACAAATGTTACTCGAAACATTGACAAAAAGATGCCTGATAGATAGGGGAAAAGTAAGCGGATAATTCGCGCTCGAGTCTGTAGTTGACGCTCGCGTATAAAGAATCGCTAATGACGTGAACAAAAAAAAGAGAGGCAAAGTCTGTAAGCGGAAAGAACGAGAAGCGAGACGAGCAGAGACTCATACACATCACGGCGCGATTATAATTCGCCTCTGGAGCATTCATCGGACGCTGCTGCTGCAGTAGTCGCCAAGCGAAGCAGGATGTCGGCTATATCTACGCCCCCGAATAAATTCTTCTCTCTCTCTTTCTCTCTCTCTCTTCAGACAAAGTGCGCGACCCGTAATCAGTCGAGAGACCGAGTGACGACGTCTGCAGTGTGTGTACGTGTATATTGACGCAGCTTCTGCCACTGACTAGACTACTGGGGAATTTTGCGAATTTCAGGAAAATTTAGATTTTCATTGATTTATTCAAATTGGGTGCGGACGTTGGCGTTAGGTGTAAATTTCGTTTGCAAATGGAAGAGCGAGGAAACGTCGTGACCGTGACTGTTTATGGAAGTTTTATATCAGTGAACCTTATTATCTGTCTTATATCGAGCAATACTGCAGTGATTCACTTTTATTTGCAATTACTGTTAACAGAAAGATTACATTCTTTTCCATTTTTACTGTGCCAATATTGCAGTTTAAACGAAGTTTTCCCAACAATGTTGTTATTGCTGTTGATAGAAATATACTAGATGATGAAATTTTAATTTTATAGTGCAATATGTACAACGTAATTTGTCATTATTATAAATTCATGGAAAATATAATATTGGAAATTAACATGTTTAATTTGTCATTAGCATGAAAATTAAAATTTTGTCACGAGAGATTTCGAAACTATAGACGACGAAGTTTATATATACGGAATCTAATCTTTATTATTCTTCGTATGCAAATTGCTTTCACAAGATTATTCTTTAATCGCTCAAAATAACATATTCATAAAAACAAGTTTTTCCGCACGTGTTCATTACAAAATATCACGAATAAAATCGCAATTTTTATCCGACCATTTCACAATAATTATTACACATATCAACTGATTCTAAACATAGTAAAAGCATATAAAATTCTAAAATTCCCATTAATTTCAAATGAATATTCCATATGAACAGTTTCGTGTTAAGCATATTTCAATCCATTCTAAAAAAAATATATCCGAACAACTCAGAAACGAAGTACGCATGCTCGAGCTATAAAGACTAGTTCACGACGCACCGATGTAGTGACTCTCTCTGTCTCTCTACTCGTCCGATATATCCCGCTAACGTCCATTAAAGATCAATTGGCGCTCGTGCACGAAAATACCCTCGAATCGAATTCCCTTTCTCTCAATCTGTTGCGCGCTCGCGCACACACACATGCGTACACGCACGGGCAGACCAGTGGTTATGACCCGCATGGATAGACATCCTCTCTCCTCGAATTGACACCCAGAGATTCGTTCGTTCGAGGGCTCGGCCGCTCACTGAAAGAGCCCCATTGTCGATAAATTGAGACGAAGGCAGTGAGAGAGAGAGAGAGAGAGAGAGAAAGAGAGAGAGAGAGAGAACCCTCACTGTATAACTCGCATAAAGCTTTGTGTATCGGCTTTCGAGTAAAAGTCGAGCTCCGATATATATACGAGCTATATAGGGAGAGAAGGAATAATAATAGTAGTGATGGTCTGTTGTGATTTTAGCTTGGGGATCGGTTCTCCCGCTGCAACTTTCATTTGGTGAATGAATGTATTCGTGCTGGAGGAAGGGAGAACGTTTTTGGGGAAAGTTGGGTGGACAAAGGAACCGTTAATTATTTGCATTAGGGGTGGATTTGTCACGTAGTATATATAGTGGCAATGGAAAAGAGAACGTTTGATAGTATTTTCCGTGATTCAGTTTGTGCAATTTCAATCGATTTTCCTTTTGTGTTCCGATTCAAATTTATTACGTGAAAGATTAAAAATGTTTACTACGCGAATATGAATAATACGAATATACTTTGATTTTAATTGTCAAATATAATCATTTGGATGATTACACTTTAGTTGCTTTAGTTACCACAAAAGAATATAAAAGGCTATCATTTTTTTTTATTTTGATGTATATTGAATTCTAATTGAAAATTTTAATAATGTAAATTATAAATTTAAAACTCAACCAGTTATTCATATACTGGGCAAACCGATGACCATCGTATAATCTATATCGGAAATGAGATCATTTTATTCTAAAATCTTCCTCTCTCCTCTAAAATCTCACAATGAGATAGCAATCGATGAGTCTCAAAAGGCCGGCCGCCCGTCTATTTTTGGTGATTTTAACTCGAGTGCACGTTTGCTTGCTCGCTCATACGAAGCTTGCCAACGATGGCGTCATCATCCTAACGTTCCGAGTCGAGAAATTCCTCAATGAAAGAGACAGTTTTACAGTTCTGGCGTACCGATGAGCACCGACCGACTCATTCGACATTACCGAGACACGAGTTTTACTCGAGGTTTACTCCGTTTTACTCGGTTACATCTTTTGTTCTATTTGTTGCGCGCTTATATTGCGATGAATGTGCAATGACTTGTTGTGGTAATGGAATTATATTGATTCATATAATGCATAAAATCATACATAGCATTTTCTTATAAAACAACATTAAAGACTCTTGATAACATTGACACATGGCTACAATCACACGTACAAAGTCTTATCGTTTTTGTCTACTACTATTTATCTTGAACTCATAAAATGTCTGTCGATTTAAACAAGACAAATGACAAAAAAAAAATATCCAGATAGGTATGTCTTTTAAATTTCCAACAGACAAAGCCAATTAAATTTTCTCACCACGTATAATCACTCTTCACTCAGAAGTACATAATTTCCCTTTAAAAACAAAAAAACAAAGAGTCCTGCATGCAATAATTCATTAAAAGCAAGATCAACCGAGAAACAATGAGAGAGAGCGCGACGTGCATAACAAAGCGTCTCGGCTCTCGCGCTGTGTTTTCTCAAGCGCCGCGCGCAGCATATGTGCGCACGTGGATTCAAGCCCCGCGGGGACCGGAAGCCAGAATAGATAGGCTCGTACACTGCATGTGAGAACAATATTTGGTGACTCTCTCTCTCCGTGTCGACTATATCTTGGCAAGCGGATCGGCTCAGCGTTATAGTCGGTAGAGGATACACTTTGGCATTCTGCGTCTATGTCTCGTGCACAGTGAGCTGCCCTTCGGCCTTTCTGGGAACCTAATTGAATTAACGGACCTCTCTACTGACACCACAAAGCTTATACTGGAAATATAAGTTGTATACAAGTTTTCGGCACTGAATTTGCTGTGACGATCTTTTAATAGCAGTACCTTTATAGTTTGCTTTGCTTTGAAGTCTGCGGAATCGAATTTGCGATTCATACTTTAGTCATTTGAAAACTACGGAATATTTCATGTTGCATCGTGTCGGATATGAACTGGATTAGCAAGATATTAAGTCCCTCGTTCGTGTTCACGATTACTCGCAATTAGCTAATGAAGAATATGGCCCAAATTTTTTTTCGGACTAAGCCAATTATTTCTAATTTTTCTTGATTGCTCGCTTAAATCTAATGGGCTACCGGCATGATTTAAAGAATTCAACAAAATTCCTCCCATAATAGAAATCCTAATGAATGATATTTATACGATAAATGCTGATATATATTCAGTTATGAACAGTCGATGTAATCCACTTTAGCATTTTCACGTTTTACCGATCGATCGATCAAACGAAATAAGAAAGAAACGTAATCGACGATTGTTTAAAGAACCAAGTAGTCAGCAAATTGCAATGGCAGAACAAACACAAGTAATATACGAGCAGTCGATCAGAATATTTCCTGGCAAGGAATAGCTGCAAGAGCAGCAGAAGCAACAGCAGCAGCAGCACGTGAGCAGTCGAACGTGATTAAAGGCTCGTAGCCTCGTCTCTCGGGTTCAAATGGAATCAACAGCTTTGGAATGATAAGTGACGCCGAGTATCTGATTCGATTAGGAAGTGCGTTTCGTAGTCGTCGCGGGATTTGTATAACGGAGCCACGCAACCACCGAGTGCTATACTCGAAAATATCTTTGAATGCAACTGTTTCATCCACCTTTTCTCGCAAAGTCAACTCTGACTTTTTTCGATTCACAATTTAAACACTCTGCTTCTTCGAAACATTCAAGTATGATTTCAGTATAGGTCATTGTAAGTTTTAATATAATTAAAACTTACAATGATCGCGTTGTAAAATTGTAACTAAAGGATAAATCACACTAATCATTTCCTGACAATTTTCTAGATCAAAATAAAATTAGTTTGTCTAGATTAAACTAGAATCGACAGATTTTCAGTAGTTTAAAAGCCATTTCAATCGTTCTTCTACACTATTCGAATCAACGTCTCTCATGAGACCCTCTAAAGTGCTTACGCACTCTCAGCAAAAAGGAGCGCCTCCTAAAACCTCAACTTCCCACGTTGTCGTAATACGTGTCTAAAAGGGAAAGAAAGTCCTCCACGCTGCGCTATACCAGGCGACAAATGACAAATCGAGCTCCTCGCCGTAAGAGAGAGGGAGAAGAAAAGCCATTTTCATCCCCCTCTCGTGTGAACGTCGGGGCTTTAATCCTCGCTTCTGCTGCTGCTGCTGCTGCTGCTGCTCACCACCCGAAAATCCATGTGCATGCGCCTCGTTCTTATGCAGGTCATCGATGCAACGACGAGATAAGAAGAGACGGGAGAGAAGGTATAGTACAGCAGCGGCAGCAGCAGAAGCAGCGCTAGACACGTCGCTTCTTCACAGTCAGACAACGTACGGCGAACTTCTGGACTGCTGTCGACAACCTCAGGTGTTCCGTGTTCTATTCCCCCTCCGTTTTTTTTCTTTCTCTCTCTCTCTCTCTCTCTCTCTCTCTCTCTCTCCGGTTCGTATATTTTGTTTATGACGCTCTTGGGAACTTTTTGTATGCTGTTTCTTTTAAAATGCGGTCCGGGTGTACTCGGCAGAGCCCCTCTTTTACTTTCTGGTGGTTTGCACACATTGTGTCTGTGTGTTTTTCTAATGTTTTTTTTTTATAAAAATATCAAAAGATCGCTGTTTGTGTATCAATATTTTGGGAATCGTTTTTACTGCAATGAAATATGATAGTACAATATTTTAACGACGGAAAGATGCATTGTGTTTGTATTTGTGTGTAATCTTTTAAATCTATTTTTCTTTCTAAAAACTGTAATAACGTGTAATTAAATTTTCTTCTAAAAATGTTTTAAATAATTTTATTAGAGGTTTACCTATAATCATAGATTCCAATGTACACACTTAATATAGTTAAATTTTAATGTAAAATAGAAAATATATATCTACAAATCCTACTATACAATTCCTTCCGATTTCTAAATAAAGCCTTCAAGCGACAACTCACAATTCATTGCAATAACTTTAAGAAACCGCTGAATGGCCAAATTTTTATATATGGACCACACAAAGTCGTCATGAATAAATAAATAAATAAATTTCGTTCGCTTCCATTCTGGTTCCACTTATACCATATACAGTCCCCTACGGCGGTCTTTGCAAATCCGGGCAAGATTTATACACACGACGTAAGCTCTCGGACCATTCAAAGCAAGCGGCTGTTCCCTCTCTCTCTCTCTCTCTCTTGGTCTCTTGGTCCCCGAAACGAGCAAGAGAGGCAAGTAACACGTTGTTACACGTTTTCGTTTTCGAATGTACAAACAGCACTTGGCTATAGCGCTTACCATTAAATCTCCCGATCCGCCCACGTGCGCGACACACACACACTCACACACACATGTATATATATGCCTAAATTTAATGCGGAGACAAGTTGGGGTCGTGGCAGGGGGGCGATCTCGAAACATGTTGGGTTAGCGAGCTGCTCTCTGCTCTGCGCTCGTCCCTTATCGTAATCGACGATTCTGGGCTATTTTCGTCTATACTGCTGCTGCTGCTGCTGTTGCACTGCCTTCGTCTCGTGCAGCTCCCTTTGAATGTGTCGCGGGATTTTGCTGGATTTCTAAGCGTACGAGGCATTAGTGCTACGATGTGTATTTAATTTCCCAAGTTTGTTGCTTACGAGAAACTTTGGTTGAATGCGATTCTAGTGTTGTAGATTTCGGGAGGATGTTGTTGCAATTGATTTGTTGCTATACGTTCTTTATGAACTTTTGTGAATGAGCGTCTTATATTCGCGTTATTGAACATTTTTATATTCGTGTGTAACAGTAAGTGTGCAGATGGTTGTGAAATCACCATGCGCTGTTGATAGTATTGATAAATATGAATGAGTAATATCAAAGTCACAAGTCATTATAAAGACTTTCTACTAATGCATATTTACATAAGAACATTCTTACTGCATTAAGCTTGATATTATTCACATTTGCATAAAATATACTTCAACGTCTATTTTTAGTAAATACGTGAATTAACCATATTACTAAATAAAACTAGTTTCTCGATTGAACGATGTCGAAAATGAATGTAAATTTAATCGAACGCAGTGTTGGAAAATTGCAAAAATATATCGACAATCAATTCAAAAGAAAGTCGCGATAATCGAACAAAAGCTGAAGCGAATTGTCGAAAAACAAAATAAATGCGGCTCGGTGATCGAATGATCAGAGCTGACATATATATTGCGCAACATGTGCGCGCTTATGACATATATATAGAAAGTCGCGCCGAACACCGAAATTCAATATACCAAATCATAAACTGTAACGCGATTCAAAACCTGGGGAATATCACCCGGTCGACCTCGAAAGAGAGAGAAAGAGAGAGAAGAGAGAGAGAGAGATACATACATTTCACCATGAAAGACCCATTTCGTTCCGCGTGTAGTCCCCGGGAATAAGCGTATTGTAAATTGACTTTCATCATGTGTTTGACCTCCACGGAAATCGAATCTGTACGAGCAGCTTACACTGACACATGCGTGTGTGTAATACTTTGCTCGCACGTTCGGAGAATATAGGTACTTTTTTTCATACGACGCATTAAAAGCGAGCGTCGATCGATTGTTAAAGCTATGACTGGTTATACGCATTCGGTGGCCAAGTGAAAGCCGGTTATACCTAATTAGCCTGATGAAAATCGCGATTAAATATTAAAATATTTTTTTTGTTGCGCGCATTCACTGCTGCCACGCGAATGTGGCACATAACGTTCGAGCTTTAACGAGCTGAAAATTGCGCCTTTCCCAGCGTGTAAACATTAATTTTCGAACGTTCACAGTGATAATAGCCTCGACTGTTGCCATCTTATTGACTTTGTAAACACAGCGAAAATTAAGCGACGCTGCACGCGTTTCCCGAATTGCCCCCATAATATTCAGCTATACATATACGCGCCCTTTCGAAGATTGAAAATTTCACTGGTGCAAAGAGAGTCCCTACGAATTCCACGCACAGAGAGCCAGCCCACTCTTGCGTAATTTGCATATCTGGATTAATTAGGAAAGTTGCGTGTTTACACAACACATATATATGTATACATGCACATGTATATACAGTTGGTTCTCCGGCGCGATGCAAGTACGTGCAGCAACGGTAGCGCGAGCTTTTGTTCTGTCCGGCCCAATTAACGGCTCAATTTCAACACTACAATGCGGCCACTACAACCAACTTTTTTCTCCGCGCTGCCGGTATAGCTATAAAAATTGGTAGTGCAAAAAAAGGAAAAAAATTGGCTTCGTCAGACTTGTAACGAGATAATATGGGGAGAATGTATCCACACGCGTGCGCGAGGGTCAGAGAGAGAGAGAGAGGGAGAGAGAGAGAGAGAGAGAGAGATTCTTGACTTCTCTCTCTTGCACGTTTATATTCTCTTTCCATGTATCGTGTCCTCTCTTGGTCCGTCGGACGGTACAATTCTGGCGCGAGTCTAGCCCGGAGACCCTCTAATGGCTCGGCCTCTCCTTCTATATACTCGCGCTCTCTCGCATAGAGTCGTTGACTTCCCTACACTCTTGCAGCAGTGGTGCTCAGTAACTTCATTGTCATCTGCAAGTGCAGGAGTGGCTGTGTGCGAGTGCAGTTTTCGGGTGCTCGGCCAGAATGAAAAGTGAGATGAGTGAGAAAAGTCCTCTCGGATCGCTGGAATAACACCGCTGAACGTGAGGAAAGTTTAGTGTAATTCTTCTAGCTGTTTTTTATCATTTAAAACATGCTTGTCATGAATGCAGTTGCTCAATGAAAATAATTTCTTCTATACTATATAATATTTAGTTGCACACGCATGTCATTATACGCGATTGCGAAACGTTTTTCATTAAAATACACACGCATCTCGGGAGGCAAACACTGACCTAGAATATCGACGGCAAAAAAAGTTTCATAATCAGTTACTTTCTTTGTTAAACACTTTTTTCGTCTCACGTGTGTAAGGAGCCTTGAGTTGCACCAGAGTATTACTGTGAATCATGTGTTTCCAATCATGAATTCTATTAAACGTGTTATTTTTTTCTCTTCTTCTTCGAACGTAACCCGATCTAGCTATATAGAACAGTTCGTTCGATAATATTTTAAATTCTCAAATTCTCTATCTCCGTGAAAATTTAATTAGCGAAATTCACTAATTAGAAACATTAATCTTTTGACTCTGGTGTCTCATTACTTTGCAATAACGATCATTTATATTTTAGCTGCTGCTGCAGCGCTGATTTATGAGCGCGAATAAATCTGAATATATACCTTGCACATAATTCTGTATAACGTTTTTGAACATGTGCGGCGAAAAGTTCCGCCAGAGACTTTTTTTTATAGACTTGTAATATTTAACGTTAAATGTGGACTGATTATTACAAATGCTTGAGTTCATCGTTTATTGCGATCAAACGAGTATTCAGATGTACTGACTTTGTTATTAAGAAAAAGTTCATTTGAAAATATAATTAGTTTATTTCAATGAAACTTGATTAACCAAATTTTTATTAAAATAAGTAAATAACTTGTTACTTCATTCGCTTTTATTTGTGTTGTCAAATGAAGCCATTTTGTAATTTTTCATTTATAAAACTCCACTTTTTAGACCTTTAAGTCATACTTTAAAAATCAACGCTTCGATCTTAATCCCTAATCTGAAACCGACAATCGGATTTCCCGTTATATATAGCATCCCGAAAAAGCCTAAAAAAAGAGTATTTCTGCTCTGGCCACCATTGAAGGATGTCTCGCATTAGTTTAGTGAAAAAAAAGTATAAGGAGAGGCTCGTTGGTGCAGTAATTCGGGAATCGTCACAATCGCAGTCTCATGCACACTCGCCGTCGGTTCCGTGGCATCAAGCGTGACGGATTTACAGCATTGAACCTGCTTCCCATGGGAAAGCCAAGAGAGGTTCCAGCCGCGCTCGTTATTATTATACGCATGCATACATGTATATGTATATATATACATAGTGTGGCCCACGCAGCTTACATACGCACGGTGGCATCGCTTATATACGCCGCCCTATACACACGCAGCTCATATCTATATATTGCGCTCGTAACGAAATCCAACCGAGCGAGGAGGCCCAGCAAGTGGAACGACTCTACTGCCGCTATGTGCGCCCTCCCTCGAGCATTCCACGTTGATTTCGATATGCTTCGAGAGTCTCGGATTGTAAAAATTGTTAGAAATAGCGTGTAAAATTTATTCAAGTTTGTTGAAGGCGCTGACTTTGTAAAGGGTCTATTCGGAAGGAAATAGCTGAGATTTTTGAATTTGCATAAACCAAGATGCTAACAATTTGTGTGCCAAAGTAAAAGGATACAATGGTTTTTCAACTCTTTTTCTTGTAAATACGCAAACTTGAATCGCTTCTTAAGTAGTTTGAAAACTTAAATAGCTTCCAGATTCGTGTCGAGAGTTTAAAAGAGAATTTAACGACATCTCAATAGCTCCGAACCGTGCTCATCCACCAGATTCCCCACGGAATGCGCCATATGTGTAGGCGCTATGGGAGAGAGAGCATGGTGTGTATATACATTAGAGACATACGCACGGCATGTGGATTGTAGGCACAATAAAACCTGTGCTTATGCGAGAGGAGAGACTATATACAGACTACAGTAGATGCTTTCTTGGCTACCTGCTCTACGCTAGCTCCCATTCAAAGTTTCTTTCACGTCTCGGTCTCTCTTTCGTTTCGTTTCGAGGGATTTAAATACATACATATATATATTTATATACAGACATATATAATACGGTGTGCGAGTTCTTATATTATGAGATGTAACAGCTTGGACGTATGCGGGAGGCGGTGATTCATAAATTTTCAGTTGGAAATATGTATATTTCATTGTTAAGGGATTAATGGTAATGGGGTTACGGGAACTGCTGGTAAAGTGGCGAACGTGTGATTCACGATGGATATTAAAAGACAAGGGGTTCGGTGGACACTATGGGATTTGGCTCCCATAAATTGTGAATGATTTTGGAGATTTTACTGGATTTTCGGGCTGATTTAGAGTTTTGATTATGCATTGATAAAGCATAATTAATACCTAATAATAATTATTGTTACAAGGAGAACTTATTAGAATTCTCTATGTTTAATAAAAATAAGATTCTATATATTTAGGATGTTTGTACTGGGAAGCAAGGAATTTAGAAAGACGTAAAAGGTGCCGATGTTTGCGTTGATTTTCTCGATATATCCTTCAGCATTTGAGAGCTCTTAAATCGGTGTATGCGTAAAAAGGTGAGGTTTTGTAAAACGACGGAACGACGCACAGTATTATATATTTTAAACATGTTTCATTTGCTCGTTCTACCTGCCTTTCGATGTATAGCCCTTTTTTCGGTCTCCCGGATCCTATTCAAACTTTTTCCCTCTTGCCTCTCTCTCTCACTCTGTTTGTCCTATTTTTGGAGGCTTCTGCGGCGCTGTCTTTTTATATTTTCTGATGAACGGCTGAACCTACGCGCTTCTTTCGAAACCCACACTATACTATATAACTTCATTTAGTTTACAACCAGCTTATTTATGATCTTGTGGTTCTGCCTTTTGAATTTATCACTTGTTTGTGAGTCTAAAATTTTGGCCCTTTGCATATTTAAATCAACTAATACGAGGAATTCATAGATTTAATAGACAATTCTCAACATTTCAATGACTTTAAAGTGTATTTCTATAGAAGACCATTTTATTTACACTTTTGTCCCGGCAGCAAGGACAAGGTCACACTTCGATGCAAATATTGCATAAAACACGAAAGATTTACTCTTGTGCCTCTCGCATAACAGCCTCGCCTCCCGAACCAACCCATCCATCATCCATATAATTTTAAACAAAAAGAAGCAAGTGGGACGCGTGAATCTCGTATATGAATTCCGTAACGTATACTTTGTGCCGCTTACTCTCCTCTTTTTCCTCCCCCATATCTCGACATCTCCGCGGCTGATTATCTTTCCTTGCAGCCGAACTCACGTTTCTCTCTCTCCTCCTCCTCTTCGGTTAAGCCCTTCATTTTTAATGCCTCGCCGTGTCATTCCCTTTGTCGACGTCTCTGATTCATTGCGCGGGTCTCGTATAAGCTCGTCGGTCTATTTCCATCATTTTACCACGCTCGGTTTGTGTTATTGTGATACGCGCCGCAGTTTCGACTCTTATCTCTCTGTTCCCTCGCGATGTTCGGTATCTCGTTGCTTGTTTTATCGATTCGTCGAACGCATTCGTTATCTCAGCTCGTCTGTTTGTGTTACCGCGAGACAAAACGCCTACGCGGCTATCTTAATCCCCTCAGCAGGGTATTATTATTGCGCTCCATAACCTTTCCCACCACCGCGTATTAAGTCATTTTCCCTAAATTTTCACGTTCTTCGTTATCGCTATCCTGATATTTGGTTTTACTATATTTGTTGGACGGCTTTGTCACCGAGTTTTGTTATCATTGAGCTTATGACAGCCTTATATCATTTTAAATTTAGACCGAGTAACTATGCGAGCGTTATTATTTATAAAGATGTTCTTTCATCATATAAGCTTTGTTCTCTTTTCATACTTTACGGTCCGACTGTAGTTTTTACTGGTATAATCAGATTAAAAGATTCTTAATCAAATACTTTATGATAAAATACGTTTTTTTATTACGCTACAACTATTTTTGCTTCCCACATCTACCGTTCTACTTTTAACCTTCCCAAACGAAATGTTACCATTGCGCAATATCAGTATACATTTCACGTTCAATTTCGCTCACGCTCCGAGCCATTGTCTTCGCCTCAGCCACCACCTCATCGTCGCATTTCAAGCGAATCAAAGATCCTTGCCGCTTATGATCGCTTTTTTCACTTACACAAGCCCCCGCTGCATCATTTATTTAGTCCTCGTTCGTGTCCGACATTATCCTCTCTTCTCTCTCTCTCTCTCTCTCTCTCTCTCTCTCTCTCTCTCTGCAACCCAGCGATGATTTATATGCTAATTCCCGGGCGTAATACGAGCCTCGTGCACAGCTCGTAAAGCCGCGGCGTGAACTTTCTCCGCAGCGTGATCGGAGAGTCGCTTTTCTTTGTAAAAGAGTTGCGCGCAGCGCGGGGCTCATTGTGCATTCCAGGTGATGCGTCGTTAAGTAATGGCGGCGGCGGTGGCGGACTCGCGCTAGTGACTTATAAGGCGCTGACAAGCCGTATTTCCACGATACCTCGGAATCTATTATTCGATACGGTCTGCATTGTGATACGTGAGCATTTTTGTCACCTTCATAATTCACCGGATATTCCGTGTGTAACGCTTTTTTTCTGACCCCGTGCACCGTTGCGAAGGTTTCCACGAATGTCAACAAGCTGAGAATGGATAATGACTGTTCGAGTAACGTGAAGGTGTAAGGCGATGGTAGGATAAGACTTTAACACTTGATAATTTATGTTTAACAGATTTGAATTGAAATGTAGAAATTCTTTTAGCCGATAATCATCAAATCTTGAGCATGGGATGAGTATATGTACATCATGTCTTTATATTCTGAAATATTTCTCAAATTTCGATTTGTTAATATTTATACAATAAATCTTTTTTTAAAATATGTACATGTAAATTTAAACTATAAGTAAAATTTATGATGAAATCAGAAAATACCGTGCATTTGAAGAAAAATACAGCAATTCAGTTAATAAATGCAGTTTTCGAAACAATAAATATGATCGAAGCAGGGAACGGAGAGTGCAGTCAGGCGCATGTAACATTCCAAGCTGTATGGACCCCCCTTTTCTCTCGACCTCCTCCTCCCTGCATCCACAGCTTTAAATTAGCATGCAGACGCGAGAGGAAAAATTCTTCTCCTCGCGGGCATCGTCGAGCCATACATATTTCGAAAGCTCGAGGGGGCTTTATCGTTTGGGATTCCGTGCGCCGCGCGAACGAGACGCGCGCGTGACAAATTTTTCAAAGGCGCCCCCCGTACGTTATATATATTATTTGATGTCTTTTTTATCATCCTCCTCTGTCAAAGATGCGAGAGCCGAAAATTATATACCGTCGGATGCTCCATTGTTTCTTTATAAGATTCGACTGTGAATTCATTCGTGGAGATTGTGGGTTGTGAGCGTTGTTAAGTGAATTAGTACGTGAAAGGATTATTGTTATATACGGTAAATAGATGGTGCTGAATTTCGGAACAGCTGTGTACTATACGAGAATTTCTTAATTTCCTTAATGCTCATGGACTGGGAACATGAGCCTGTTGCTTCGCGGCTCAGTGAATTCCCCAGGGGAGCGAGTACGAATATATAGTTTGAAAGTGGGTTAAAGAAAAGGGCGAACAACATACACGTGCAGACGGACAAAAACACGAGAAAGGGCCGATCCCCTCGAGTCCTATCGCGGATGCATTTCACGCGTGAATCCAAGGATCTGCAGTCGCGCACGCATGTGCAGTGCCGCAGCAAGCAACAAAAAAAGGGTGGAGGTGGAGGGGAAAGGATCCTCGAGAAACGAGTTTCGTTAAAATCCCCTCGATTTCGAAGGAGATACGGCAAAAGAAAGAACGGAACCAAAGCAAGTGGAAACCAGTTGCCAGAACCGCTATTATAACGCTGGGATGAAACAGATCTCTTTCTCTCTCTCTCTCTCTCTCTCTCTCTCTCTCTGTCCTTTTTGGATTTCGAGAAAAGAGAATTAAATTTTTTTATAATTTATGAGTACTCGTAATGGTCGGGGAATTTTCTTGATTTCGTGGTAGGCTGATGAGTGCAAAACGTGTCGGTAAAGACTATATGCATTTTGAGTGTGTGCCATTCTGGAGCTTTTGCGCCTATGGCAACGTCATTTTTTTGGATGCGACTGATGATTTTTGATGCAACTGAAACAGACTCTTTTTTATACACGGCAGAAAAGTGCCATCACGTTTCTACAATTACGGCTAATCATTGTTAATTTGATTTGCGATGACAGAAGTGAAAGGAAGAATATGGTATAAAATATAGGAAGAGAAATGCGAGCTCGTGCATTTTACAGCAACGTAAATTAAAATTCTATAAAACTGGGATCGTATAATTTCTGTTCAATTTAAATCTGTGCAATTTAAGTTACTTTCATGTTTTCAGAGCATGAAATGAAATTCGCTTCAATTGTATGAATTCTTTTGCAGATATAACGTTAATATTGCAACAGATTTTATCAATATTACTCATAATAAATAGTCAAATATTTTTTAGGATTGCTCAGAAATTATTCTCAAATTAAACAAAAAAAAAATGAAATACTAAGTGAAAAAAATAAACTAAGTATACTCTATTATCATAAATACACAAGAGCAGGCTATCTATTTTTCTCGACAATTTGCAAGTTCGTGATAAGTTTTACACACAGTTGATAAAGACATAGATAACCATCATCATGTATAAATGTAATAGTAAACAACTAGAACGTACGAATTCAACCAAGTTTTCTTAGATTACAGAAGCGAGAGTGTAAAAAAAGCTACTGCTACTGCAAACAATAACCTTTTTGCAGTCTCTACTTTGATTAATTTAAGTAACCACATTATTATTATGTAGTTAGCGGTAGTGATCTTCAAGAGAGTGATTGGATTAATGCGGACTTCCGGTTTAGGCGCATACAGAACATTAATAAAATCATCTTTTCATGTGTCTGAAAGCTGCCGAAGTGCCTTTTTATCCCATTCAAAATATCTTCCCTGCAGCTTTAAGACACTATATTAAAATATGTCTTCAATAATAAATCATCCCTATAATTTGACGGAATAATCCTCATTATGATATAGTTTATCTCTCAAAAGTCCGAACTTCTTTGCGACTTTTTGTTTGAGAAAATACTAAGAAAATACTAAAAAAAAGTAAAGTAAATAACGTTCTGGATGTCAAAAAAAATTATTTGATCCTGTGAATCAACTTTGACCACTTATCGCTTTCAAAATATCTTCTTCAAGAGACACACAAAGCTCACCTTAAGACAAAGGCATTCCTAACCAAGAAAACTCAGTCGAACTCGAGCCGCAAAAAAGAAAGAATCACCTCGCGCCCACAACAAAGAAAACAAAACAAGCGCCCACATGATTTCATTATACGATCATATCTCATAAATAAAAAATTCACCTGGTAATCGGAGAAGACACACTTAACGAAGACCCAGTGGTGTGCCTTGATGGTACAGTTGCATCCGTCCATGGCGCATATACCCACCGCTTTCGGTTGCTGGTCCAGCTCCTCGGCTCCGGCGAATAGGAACACCATCGCCGCGAGCCACACACACAGCCACACGCAACTCCTCATCATTTTCACGGCGCGCCTGCTACTGCAGCAACACCGATTACAATACTCCGCTGCAGGCCACTGCAACAACTGCTCGCGCGGCGGTTGTCTACTTGTTGATCGCGGCCCGACTCAGCTTCTATCATAATTTTTCGCGATTCGCGCACTTACTCGCTGGCATATCACTGTATATATATGCTGGCCGCTGCTTTTCGCTTATACTTTGTATATAAATAAATCTTGAGAATGTTGTGTATAATATAGCTAGTGGGAGATGACAAAGGCTCGCTGGTGGCTCGAGGTGCACTGAACGAGGAGCTGCAGTGTTTTCTTTGCCGAGCGCCGAGTCATAGATTGTTTGTCGAAGGATGCATAAGCAGAGAGCGAGAGAGAGAGAGACAGAGTGAGTGACTAATTACTGCAGCGATTGTCAGGCCGAGGTATATCCGAGTCACGAGTATACACTGGATATTATATCTTTATGGCGCGGCCACTTCAAAATTTCCGGATCCAATAGAGCGAGCCCCACTTTTATGTTCTTCTCCAAGGCCAACAGAAGAGAGTCTCCGAAGCAGTTTCCCCACTGTCGATCGTGAGATCCACCGAATCCTCTCGTATAGAAAGACTCCCAGACACTCGTATATACAATGTATAGTATCGATCGATCTTGTGCGCAGCCGTGCACAGGTCCAGAGCTCTTGCACACACTTTGATCTCGAGGCGAGGTGAGCGCGCGTGCAGCTATCGACACACTCCGCGGACTTTCGAACCGGTCGAGAGAACCGAGGTATAATATAGAGAGAAAACGAGATCGAACGAGAGGAGGGAAAAAACACTGGAGGTGCGCGCGAGATCTACGTGCGTATATACGTATATATATATATATATATATATATATAGAAGAGAACACGACCAGCTGACGCGATCGTGACGGAGGCCGCATCGGCACTGGTCTCTCACACGAATATAACACTCGGCTCTGCCTGCAGCCGATCGCTCCAAGAAAGAGAGAGAGAGAGAGACAGGCAACAGCGCGTTTTTCGCCCCTACCTCGAGACTACACTACCATACTCACAACGTCACCACTGCTGCTGCTGTTGCTGCTCGCCATAGTCTCTGCATTCTATCTCTGTCCTTCTCTTCTCTCTATCCCTACTCTCTCGCTCTTCTGCGTGAGGCCTTTTAAAAGAGATATGCTGCTGCTGCTGCCGCTGCTGCCAGAGCGAGAGAGAGTGAGACTTTGTGTGTCGTTGCTGACTTACGTCGGGTGTCTGTAGCTTTTACGGTAGCGGCGCAGTAGCTGCAGACCACGGCGAGTAGCACAAGAAGCGCGATGCTGCACTTTTTGCCGTTGATGTCCAGTTTTTAGCGATTGCGAATATATTGAAGAGGCTTCGCTCGGTGGTGGCAGGCTGCTGTTGGTTGTGGAATTACTTGTCGAGTTGTTGGTTGTAGAATAATTTAGATGTTAGTGGAATCGAGCTTTTGGGGATTGACCATTTTATTTTATACAGATGTTTATTAATTTATTATGCATTCATAAACTTTTCGCTTTTTTTAAGTTTTTATTCCGTTATATGTTGGTAACACTCCAAAACGAATTAAAATTAACTATTCAGTTTAAATCAGCTTATAATTATTTGAAAGAAAATTAATGACAGTAACTATCATTAGCCTAATTTTGAATAGGGGAAAATAATTCATTGTCATTGATCACAAAAGCATAATAAAGCGAATGCCTTCATTGGCAATCGCTCAAATGAATTATATTTAACATGCGCTAATCCATTCGATAAATTGGTACGAAATTCCAGCAGCAACACTTAATCTTTAAATTTTCAACAGGCAGACCGTTAATTGTCACTGGTTCCATACGGAGCGAAATATATCGCGGCTGCAGTGACTGTCAGTGCCCGTAAGCCGGTGCACAAATCTCTATCTTTCTCCGTTCTAATCCAGGGGGCCTAAGAAACCGGAGACTATACGACTTGGACTCCCACTCCTTTAAAGTCTCTCTCCCTCTCGAGGGTTCTCTATAGACCGTCCCTCTCTTTGGATGTGTGTTTTTCTCAGGCGTATAGTGGTAAGACGCTGCAGTCACACACAGTCCATATACCCGCTGTGAAGTTCGTGAACGGAGAGAAAAGAGAGACGGAGATGACCGGATTCAGCTGCGGACGGCAGGTCGAGACAGGTCGAGAACTTTTGCCTTTTTTTATGTGGGAGCGGAGGAGGCGACTCTGTATTCTGAAATTGCGTTATTGACAAAACTTTTTTTTGACGTTTTTTTGTTTCTAGACTAGTTTGTATACTATACTGGTAGTCAAATTTTCTTATTGTTGAATATTTTACTTTGTTTATTTTATGAAATAGTGTTGGATATAAGTTGTTTTTTTTTGGTTTAAAAATTATTTACTAATAAACAACTTTTTCTGACTATTCTTTTTCTATTTTTCGAAATAGAAGAATTTAAGAAAATGTATAACCAAAATCAACTGTCAAAATATTAATTTATTATATTCTTAATGAACTTAATGTTAATGCTGATCCACCCACACAAAACATTTTCTTTAATATTCTACGATTCATTATGGTATAAATTTTTTTTTTCCCCATTTGACAATCAAGCACCGCTGCAGTCAAAAGTACACTTCACCATTCTCCACCGCAACCATATTTGTCATTTAAAACAATCATCATTAGCGACCGAAAAATTCCTCTTCCCGCGCAATAAAAAGAGTCCCCACAATTGGTCAACGAGCTCCAAAATGAAATTACTCGCGCAGGTACGACATTAAAAACGAAATCAGCTTAGCAGTCGCTCATTTTAATCGCCCAGTGTGCAGCAGCAACAGAACCAAAATTATAATTTTAATAAGGCAAGCCCCGAGCAGCGCCTTTATTTTCGCAAAATCCTACGTGCAAAAGCGCCGCCGCGCCGCAGCCGCTGCATATAAAAAGCAAACGTCTGAGCGAGACTCGCGCGTGCTGCACAAGGGGGAGAAAAAAAAGGAAGATCTTCTGGTATAGCCTCGGTCATTGCAGTAATTTCCAGAGGAGCGCACGCCGCGCGTTATTACGCAGAAGTAATTAAAACGTCCATGTGCGCACCGACTAGAGAGCGAGAGAGAGTGTATATAGAAATGCCTCATTGCCTGCGCGCGAGCCACGGTGTGTAAAAGGAAACGCCATTGTGCGATTCCGTAGGAGCGTGACCTGAGGGCCCAAGAGTTTAGACTTTTGTAGGTGCGCGCGCGGAACTGCAATATGTTAAGGGGCTGCTACGGGGCAAAATACATAACACTGAGCTCTATGGGTTTTTTGAAAGTATAATTTGCTCGTGCTGGCTGTTTTCTGTGGAACGGAAAAAAATTGAAAATTATTTCAGCAGTTCTTTTGGATGGAATTGGAATAAACTGATGTGAAGAGATAACTAGGATACATCCATAAAAGCGAATGTGTGCATTGCTATGGCAGTAGAGATAACTAAAAATTACAATGCATTGTGATATAATTAAAAATTGATTATGTTGTTGTTTAAATGATACGAAAAAAAAATTTATCCAAGTTGATTCATACTTGATTAATATTAAAAATTAATAAAGCTTCTTTTCAGATTCAGGATAATCGGTGTTTTCTTACTATAATATATTTGGTTTTACCATACACTTTTACCATAATAAAATGTCGATCGTTGCATCGAATTGGTCGATAATGCCGGCATTGGTTGAATTGATTTGGAAATATTAAATTACGGGAAAACCGAAGACATATACATATAGCGTACATAACTTCCACATCTAACCTAATATTTTCATAACGATATAGAAACTATTTTCTATCACATTTAAAATGAAATCTCTTAAATACCTCGTTCAAAAATCCAGCTGTCCATTAACACCAGCAAACAAATAAAAAAAATTCCTTAAGTATACAAAAAAAAACTTTACGCTAACCTTCAGCCTCATTCTAAACCGACCCAAAACGTGCCATTCAATCCTCTCATAACACAAATAGAAATATAAAAAAAAGGTCGTCAACATAAAAAATAAATGCTCGTAACCCTTGAAAAGTTCGAAAGAGAAAAAGTAGGACCCTCCGGTTTACTACACATTCGGTTCCCCCGCCTATTATGATATCTATCCCCGCGTAAACGTACACTCCCACAGCGCGCATTCGTCTGTCGGAAGCGGAAGTGCATCCTCTCTCTCTCTCTCTCTCGCTCTCTCTACACACCTCTAATACACTCCTAGAAAGCTAGTTACCCGAGAGCGGCCCGGCTTCGTCTCGTTTAATTTCCCATGAGAAATCGCAGCGAGCAAAACGTCTGCGTGACACGTGCGAGTATAGACTCTCCTCGTTTTCGTGCCCCGCTACAATGCGAGAGTGAGAGAGAGAGCGAGACCCTTAAGGTCGTTCCGTGAGGCTGCATATAATGTATACATGGTCCATGCTCGCGCTCTCTAGTGTATATATACCTGCAGAGTGAAACTGGATGACCCACGTGCCAGCCATGTGTCCGCGCGATAAACTTTTACGAGATACCGCACGTTTTCGTGTGGACTATATGCTCTTTTTCTGTTTTTCGGGTAAGGCGAGACTGACGGAGCGATAATGAGATGCGAGAGAGATGAAATGGTTTTGTTGACGTTTCGAGAGAAATTCGTCATGGACGCGAGCTGCTGGACTATGTGAGATGTTGCAAAGGAAGTGGTGACATGCGGGCTTTTCGGAAATTCTGGGCAATGTATTCTTTTGGGTCTTCGGTTTTCTTTGCTTAGTGATTGTTCGACGGTATATAGATTGCTTGAGTGAGGAGAATCGATTTGACGCTGAACGACTAAAGATTAGATTTCTCAATTTTTTGAACTGTAGTTTTAGCTTGTATTTTGTAAACAAAATGAGCTTTAAAATTGGAATAAAATTTAAAATATATTAATCTCGTATTTTTTATTTATTAACCCGATTATCAGCTTATTGAAATGCGAACATACAAGTACTTTTAGTTCGGTTATCAGATGAAGTTTTGATTTTTATATCTGGGTACGTGCGTTCTAAATTGGACAAAATTTGTAAATCACAATATTATAAACGTATATGCAAAGCAATTTTTAAATAATTTAATCAAGAAAAATGATCTAATTAGTCATAAGATGTAACAAAAGTTTCATAATATATATAAAAAAGCAGTTTGTCAAATTCTAATTAGTATTACTAAATAAATATAAATATTGTAAAATTGCATAAAGAAGTTGTATAATAAAATTTTATTAACCTTTTATAACTCGCTTTGTAATTTAAAATATAATGATCCCAAAAATTTATGACAAAAAAAACATGAAAATTTGAAATAATAGTAGTCCTTATCGAATTATAGTAACTTTTCGACATTATTGTTATTTAAGATTAACACCTTTTTATCGTATTTAATGATAGAAAACTGTCGGTATTATTGTTCTTGTTTAATGCTCCTTATGCTTTAATGCTTATTTTAAAAGTCCTCTTTAAAAACTGCCTTCGCAGCTAAACAGTTTCAATACAATTCGCGTCAACGTATACACTTCACACTTTCTCGCAGCAAGTCTGCACACAAAGAAAAAAAAGCAGCTCGGCGCTAGTCTACCAGGAAAGACCAAAGCGATTCTCGTATTATACACGGAACGTCAGGTGCACAGCATCGGCAACTGCGTCGCGGCAGCGCATCTCGCAAAATGCATCTCTCGGACAACGCACCCGCGGCTCTGAATCGGTCAAGTGTCTCTCGGTGTCACTGCCGCCTTATTAGGGTCTCGCGCTTTCAGAGCCGCGAGAGCTGACTCGAGGCCAGAAGAAAAGCGAGCGAAAAAGAAAATTGTCGACCGATAAGATACGACGTGGCGATGCCAATTAGGGACGGCCCTTTCCTCGGCAACTCTTAAATATATATATATATACACTCTCTTCGTAAATTACGGACGAGCACATATTTCGCTGTTAAACACTCGTAATGGAGATTGGATTTTCGTTTTATTTCGCGTGGCCCATCGCTGATTTTTTCGATGATTAAAGCCGCTCTTGGGTTCTCTCTGCTGTTTTTGCACTTATATCCGAAGGCGAAACGATGCACCGAGCCAAGGTTGCATTGTAAAAACAGAGTTTATTGCAAATTGAAGGGGTGTACGCGCGACTGTGCGATGGCGGTACTGAGAAGGATATTTTTATTGGTACGCGCGGGACTCGAGGAGGTTCTACGTTTTTACTCGTAGTCGCTTCTTTTTTAAGGGAATGGAGTAAATTTTGTCGTCCAAGACGTACACCGATATTGAAATTTTGATTAAAAATTAGCTTTTCTTGGTAAACTGCAATTTTCTGCGCAATTTGCAGATATAATTTTTTACCTCAAAGGTGCATTGTGCAAGCTACAAAGTGTAAAATACTTCCTTCACACAGTATATTTTATTTTCCTTAATCTTGATTATAACAATAACTTCATTTATAATTGCGAAAATAAGTTTATACAGAATATTATCAGTTACACTGGACAACATCGATATTAAGTAAATTGAGTGTTAATTCATTGATATAATATATTATATTAAATTAGACAATAAGTACATTTATAATAACTTAAGTAAATGCAATCGAAACATATGAGCTTCTAATTTATACAACGAATAGCTTCACAAAATCAGTCTATAAAGTAATTGTAAACCGTTTGCTTACAGTTGCCACTCGAACGAGCGTATGTTCCTGCGGGACTTCGTATCGTGTACAGCTAACACGAGCGGCGGCAGATTGGCTCGATGGCTCCAGCCGGACAGTTTTGTCGACCCGAGCAAGTGTGAGATGTCGGTGTTCGCGCGGGAAGAGATGCGCTACGGATGGCCGACGTTCGTCACCCTCACCACCAAGGACCAGTACGGCGACATCGTCCACGTGCCCGATTTGAAGGTGAGCCCTTTATATCATGGAATTTACTTATTTCAATAAGTAAATTCCATGATAAGTTTGGAAATTCTACGGTTTCAATTAGTCTGTACTGTAGCTAGATTGAAGGTTCAAGTCAAGTTTCAATAAATTTAGTATTAGTACTTGACATTTATTTTTTTCTAACCGGTTTTCATGAACCAGTTCAAATCTGTATATTGCATATAGATTGTATAATTGATACTTATTAATAACGTTCTCTTGATTTTCAATTTTAAAATATATAAATATTATATCTTATTCCTAATTTATTCCTAAAACTAAAAATGAATTCTCTCATCAAAATAATGTAATGGCTTTCCAAAATAAAATTTTAATAATTGTTTATAATATTTTTTACATAAAAGTAGACGATAAATTTTGCAAAATATAACCGACCAAAACAATATTTTCCAAAATACTTTAATATTCACATATCGAATCCTTTATCATTTATAACAAAACATTTTTTAATCATCATCATGCTGTGTAAGATAAAACATCATGTTTTATATAACACATAAATTTCCTACTACATTTTTACCATTGAACAGGTCGAGGCGAAAGCAGTACCAATAGATAAACGCGACGTGTCGGATCCAGATCAGAGCAAGAAGATCCGCCGTATCTCGCAACCGGACCCCATGACTTTCGGTGGTCATCCCCAGCCGTCCCTTGACGCGCCTTATGACGTCACGGTCTTGGACGACCCTTACAAGGTCAGTTTTCACGCTATCACGATCATGAGAGCCTATCGCAACTACTCGTTCGAGGAACTGCGCTATACATCCTCTGCCCTCAAGCGATCGAGCGAGAACATGTCGGTGACACCCTACGATGACGGCACCTATCGAATCAACTGGACGCCCTTCTCCGTCGGCTGGTACTCCATACAGATCAACATCGATGGATATGATATGGAAGATGTGAGTATTTTCATGAACTATTATATTTGAATGACTAGTTCATCAGTCTAAACTTGATCATTAATTAATTATACAGGCAAATAAAAAATGTGGACTTAACTTTTGCATCGTTAATGAATTTTTAGTTAATAAAGAATCGAGTTATATTGTGTAATTTGATTTAACAAAGTTCATAAAAGATTAACAAAAATTGTTTTTGAATCCGCAATTTAAGTTTAAATTGAAGAAATATATATTTTAAAAATACGGTAGAAGTGATTCTCATTTATCCAATATTTGCTGCGCAGAACTACAAAGTGGAGGTGAAACGGCCGCCGCAGGGTATGGAACGATCGGCGATGATCGTTTTGAAGAAGCCCCAGCAATTGCCGAGCCGAGTTCGGAGATTCGTCGCTAAAAACAGTGCGGGTCTCAGAATCAGGGCCCATCCGTCCCTTCAGAGTAAACAGATCGGTGTAGTACCGGTCAACAATACAATCGTCTACTGCGACGAGGTATGGGCCCATTCAAGTATAATATTTTTAAACTCTTGTAATCTGGCAATAAGTTATTCTGTAAACTACAGCAGAAGTAGTTCTTACATTTTTATTCGGTAGCAGAATGTTTTATGTAAAGTGAAATTGAAAGTTGAAATTTTGATAAATAAAATAGTGTTTTGATGATACAATATGATTGGTTAAAATACTATTGTGTTTTTTTTCGAAGATTCACAATGACGATGGTGTATGGCTTCGACTGAACGTAGACACAATAGCCAAATATTGTAATAGTGGACATTTGGAGGCCTGGTGTTTGCAGTACAATCAACATTTTGGAAAAACTTTGCTACTCAACGTTGATGAGCCAAAAACCTCGGCATATCAAGCTGCGAGAGAAAATCTGGCGCAAAAAAAATCGGATCAAAGTGGCGAAGAGTTAGTAGAAAATAAATCATAGATATTTTTTCTCATCGCGTCTTATCAAACTAACATTTTTGATTTTGTTATTTTTTGCAATTACAGCAAAAGAAAGACTGTCACATTCGATAGTGGAAAAACAATGGCAGTAATAACCTGCGGTGCTTCTGGTCATAATATAAGGAGCAGGCCAAGTTTAAAGGCTCCTGTCATTGGCATGCTCGATTTAGGCAATTCGGTCATCGTTCAGGAATACGTAAGACAAAGTTTTTTTTCTGAAATCGTTTTCAATTAACTAATTGATCAATAGAGATATTGACTGCTCTACCGTTTATTTTAATTATAGCTGAAAAAACAAGATCTATTAAATTTAAAAACGTGTTTTAAATATAAACTTTGGTACCAAGTCTTATTGGTATCTAATATCAGTTAAATTTTTAATTTCGATTTTAGTTCGTAAATAGATATGGCACTTGGGTACTCATCGATAATGATTCGACCGGTAAGTACTGCTTTGAGACTGACGGCGAGGCCTGGGCACTTGCCATTAACAAACACGGTGTGGCCTACATGAAAATCACCCAAGATGGAGATGATGACGTTTTTGAGAAGAAACCAGCCGATTCAACCCCAATAAATCAGGTTAGGCATCTTTATCAAATACTATTTTTGTTGATAATCGGTAGCAATAAGTCATTTGCACATAATATCTTTATGAAAAAAAAACTATACCTGATATATCAGAGTAAAACATAAAGTAAAATAATCTCATTAAAAATGCATACCTTGCCAGTTAATAACTATAAGCCTAATAGTTGTATTTATCAATGAAATTTGCAGAACTTAACGAGTTTTGATCAGCCACTCTCGATACCCTCGGGCAGTCAAGAAAGCGACCAGGCACTCCAGCAGCAAGTCAACTCCCTCCAGAACTGTACACCGACACCAGCGGTTGCTGGTACCATCGAAGAATTAAATGCTTGCTTACTCTTAGGTAGTTATGCTTTCGGTACGAAGCCAAAGCAGCAGCAGCAGCACGATTCGCTAGCGACCAGCGAAAAATGCACAACGGCGACATCGAAATCGACGACGACGGCCGACAAGACGACCGAGCCCTCGACGAAGCTTTTCAAAAATCATGTTAAGGAGAAGCCGACGAAGGAACGGGAACGCGAAGGCGGAGGAGGAGGAGGTGGAGGCAAATTTAGCGTACTGCAAAAATGGCTCCGGGGCGATGATAAGGCGCAGGGAGAGAAAAGGAGCTCTCCTGGAAGGTGATGGTTCATTAATCATATTCTTTTCTCAGTTAATTGTTCCCTAACTTAATATATAGCTGTATATTATACTGTCCAATTATCTGGTTATTTTAATGTAATAAAAGAATTCATGTATTAAACGCACCATAAGAGATAAATAAAATTTTCGAAAGAACTCATTGCAACTCGATGCAATTACAGAGATTTTTCGGAGTTCGTTGGAGTCTCGGTCAAGGAGCTGGTGAAGGCGATGGGCGAAAGCCGAGCGAATGGAAATGGCTCTACGCCGCCGGAGACACCGAAGCGAATGTCACGTAGTTCGTCACCGAAGAATCCCCAAGGCTCTCCACGACTCGCCAGCCGATCTTCCAGCCCAGTACCTATACCAGGTATGCAAATTCACATACTATAATATTATACTTTATACTAATTACTTTTCCTAGAGTGACCTTGACCTTGACTGTCTAATATTCTTTCTTTTCTCCAATTGTTTCTTTTTCTTTTTAATACATTTACATCCTCTTATTTCGCGCATTGACATATAATATATATCGCGCATTCTATGTGTGTTTCTTTTTTAGCTTCTGCTAAACTAAAACTGGCCTAAAAAATAATTTTAGGGGAATGCGAGCACGTGTCGCTGTTTTACCATCGTTAAAATTTAAAATATATTGTAATGTACAGAAATTATTCTATTCGCCTAATTTTGCAAATAATAAATATGATAAACTATAAGAAATTGTATAACTCAGATTTTATTGGAAGTATATAAGATTGGTAAAGCAGATACAAACAAATTTTCACGTCCCTTCTAGAAAACTTTTGAATCCGAACATTGCATAATATTTTTTATTTCATATTCTGATAGATTATCACGTGTTTTTTCATTTTTCACAAAAACATTATGTTAAAAAGTTATAGAGGTTTAAGGTTTGTATTTTTTATGTAGATATACTGTACTGTTGCATTGCGTCACGAATGTTGACAATCATGATGTACGCGAATTTCAATTGGCCACATTAACTTCAATTTTTGTTATTTTGAAAAACGAAAAAACACGACTCAATTTTTTTATATGATCTTTCAAAATTTGAAATAAAACAAGTCGTACAAGATTTGGATTATAATAGATGTACTAGATTTTTACATTCTAATTTTCTCCTATCAGTACATCTACTTATATTGTGGAAAAAATGAAAATTTTTTAGCTGCTGACTGAATTTTTATTAGGTATATGATATCTGTATCGAGTAATAAATTTGAACATTTTACGTACGAACAAAGAACTCAATTTATTTTAAAATTTTTGTATATTATACATGACCAGATAATAAATCAAGAATCCATTGTTTCAACATATCAGGTCATAAAATATTAAAAAATTATAAATAAAAAATATGGTAAATGAAAATTTAAACCAGTCGGAAACTAAAAGATGATCAGCTGATAACCTTATAGTGATCGCTTGAATTAGTTATAACAATATCGTGGTATTGGTCTTAGCTGGGTCCAGTCGTCTACCGTTTGGTTCTGGCCTCTTTCCACCTGCTGTTAATACCCAAGGTACTCATCGCTTCTCTAACTGTTAATTGCTAGCATGTTAACATCTCAACTTCATTAGTAGCAATCTTGCGAAGCTTTTTCACTGCTTTTGACTCATAAACAGTAACATATTCAAACATTATTATCGTTTTTAGTTATTTTTATGTTCTTATAATGTAGATTCTTTCATTTAGAGTAGTAGGTATAGATACAAATATTAATAGTTCACTATACTTGAGAAAATGCTGTTTCAAATAATAATGGTAAAATTGTCTTGTTTATACGCACGTTTTTACATTTTTTATAGTTCGTATTTTTATTCATTAATTAGAATTTACTATGAAAACTGTAAAGTATTTTTCATGGTACGTACAAAAAATAGATAGAAATTAAAAATTTGTAGAAATTAATTACAAAGAATTTTTCGCATGATACCTGTATGAATGCAATTCATTTAATAATGTAGTCGTAATTAATTATACGTCGCTCTTAATTATCATTGTTTTTTGAAATTATTGAAATGTATTTTTATGCATTTTCGTGCATATTTGAAACTTTTGAATGTACTCCAACTAATGAAAACTTATCAGGTGGGAAAAATTTGACTGGAGGGGGGGACAGTGCCAGCAGCAGTCCTTTGCTCTACGGCTCCCCCCGAAGTGTCGGCATCTCACCTCTAGGTAAGATTTACTAACCGAAAAACCTGTAAAAAAAATTAAATTTAATGTTTCACTATAACTATCACTTCCGAATAAGTTATAATTTGGTGGCGGAATATTCTCAATGTACTTGAAATTTACTGAATAATTTTATAGAGAAATATTAAACTCCGTTTTTTCCGCATTATATAAATTTTTATATTTATATGGATTTGTTGTCTATAGTGATAACTGTCTAAGTAATGTTATCTTAATCCATTAGTTACCAAATGAATTGACTTGATCTTACACCGAGACTGTCTGTAAATTAATATTTATAAAAGTATAACTGTAAAAGTATGTTGCATCATGAAAAAGACATAATTATCTCAATCTGCAATAATTAATGTCAATAAAAAAATTAAATGCGCAAGCATGTGTACTAATTCATCACGATGTTTAATATTCATATTGTTAATCTGATATAAATCAATATCAATCTGTTTGAAATTGCACGATGTTCGTTGCACGACGAAACCTATTACAGTAACATGAAATATGTACTATAATAAACCGTCTATGTTTTATAATAATATCTCAATGTTTATAAATATTTTTTATGAAATTGAAGTACATTCATGTTTTTTTCTGATATACTTACATTTAGGACGCATGCATAGCGTATAAGTACTTACTGAATATAGAATTTATTTTATAGCAACGAATATCTCTATTAGCAAATGTTTATAACTTTATTACAGTTATAAATGTGTCATTTTTTTGCTACATTAAGCTACGTAATAAATGCACAGCTATAACCTATATTTAATTTGAATTAGATACTATTGCTTTGCTATTAAAGTTTAAAATTGGTTATATTAAAATTATTTTTTATACAATGTATAGGAAATGTACGAATAATTAAATAAGCTATTGTACCTTAATAAGTTGTTTTTTTTTAACTAAGTGCGCAAAGTACGACTTCTTGCGTTAGTTCTTTTCGCGCAAAACATGGATTTTGGACACTTTAAATTGGACTGTGCAAAGCATTTACTATACTTAGTTTACAAGAAGAAAACTAACACGCAAAGTCGAGCTTTGCTCATCCAGTTAAAAAAAATAGAATTGGATACGTGTGCGCCCATACGATCACCCGTGCCAGGAATCCCTGCTTTGTGCACTTGTATCGAAAATAATTTTTAACGTAAAAATTTGCATGTACCTATTTAATGATTTTGCTTAAAATTAAAAAATTTATTTGAAATATGTACCAAAATTTCTTACATTTAAATCGCATCGAAAGAAATATATTTTGAAAGAAGTAACTATATAAGTAACTTATTTGATTTATTTAATTTTTTATTACAAAATCAAACTTACTTTTTTAGATAGTTCTTATAATATTTAAAATTTTGTATTGACATTAATGTTCTAGTCTATCTTAATTTAATCATTTGACTATAGTATACTAATAGTTAAATTCGGAGAAGAAAACTGTATATATTTTGCTAAATAATTAGACCTCTTTAATAATGGAAAGCTATCGTCGGAAAAATCTACATTGCTGATTTTTGTATTTAACTAAATATATGAATATGTAGATTAATTTTTTCAAAAAACTCTCTGTCAGCATCTTGGTATTAATGTAAACATTATGTAATGCCAGTTTCTTTAAATTCCATCCATAATTCACCAAGATTTTCGTCGACAAAAATTTCGGAGAGAAAAATCACTTTGAATTACGAACGAAATTTTTGACGACAAAAATCTCTGTGAATTATGAATCCAATCTTATGAGACTAGAATCACATAATGTTTACATTATTTTCAAGACACGGACAGAGAGATTTTTTTAAAATTAATCTCTATTATTATGATTTCGTCAAATGTAAAAATCGGTATAGTATAAGAAGAATCTTTTCGATCCTAGATCATCCCCTTAAAATAGTATTTGGAAATTCCTTATCAATATATTATTCATGGTAGCATGAAATTGTAGGTAATTCACCCAATAACACTTTACCGGAAACGAATAATAGCTTATTTCTCTTTAGAGCAAATACCTACAGTCCAGAAATATAGTTCCTATTATTTATTTTCACAATGAATCTATCACTCAATAATTTTTTATATTGGTTAATTCTAATCTATCTTCAATATTCACAAAATTATTAACTGATTATTTTCTATCATTTTTCATAAATATATTGTCTCCGCAGTATCTGGAATGGTTGACAGCGGAGCTTCACACCGTCGCGGCTCAACGCAGAGCGACACAAGTGCGCTGGTAAGCAGCCTCACCCGCGATCCCTCGCAATCACCCAGTGGGGTTAGCTCTATCGCCAACACCACAAGGGATCTTTCACCTAGTCCAAGCTGCAGTTCTTTGCACATGAGATCCGAAGGTAGCACGTCAAGTCCACCCGAGACCCCGAAAAAGGAACGAAGCATAAGTGCGGTAAGACTGGTTTAATTCATTTAAATTCCAATATTTCGATACAAATTTACTCAACGAATTTATATTTTTATCGATATTGCTAAATATATCAATTTAAATATCTTTATATTAGTAAATGATAATTGGAAATATATAATAACTCGAACGGAAAATATCAGGATTCCCAAGATGCATCCAGAAGAGTTTCTGAGGCTCAAACGCAGACGAGCCCCGAAAGTGCGACCACCGCAATGAAGGGCCATTTTTCAATCAATTCTACAAATGTCAAAGAAGATCGTCATCTACCGAAACTTTACCGTCGTGATCACACCAAAGCGGTGAAGACGAGAACTAAAAGTGCCATATCTCCTGCCAGTGGTCAAGTGCAAAGTCCAAGTCGCACTTTAAGTCTCAATAAGGAAAAGGTAATGTTTTAACTTTACTGTAATTCACTTAACCCCTACGAGGACACATTTTTCTAGAAGACAAACAACAAAAGCTATGATGCTTGTATATCTTTAAGGGGTTACTGATTACGAATCTTGCATCAGCTGTTGAAAATTCAATATGGCGGATTCGATATTGCGGATTGAAATTTCAAAAAAACTAAATTTCAAAAACTGATGCCAGATTGGTAATCAGCGATACCAAAAATCTATCTGTACCCAATTTCAGCCATATTCGATCATAAGTGACTCCGTGACCGAATTTTTTCTGAAAAATCTTTGTTTTTTCATTGGAAATTGTGTGTAACTCATTTTATATAAACAAATGTTGTTATTTTTAGGCTTAGAAACATGTATTATAAGTATCTAAGATACAATGGAAAAACTGAAAAAGTAGGATGCCGCTATAGTAGCTTCTGTCCCTTTTAAAGGGTTGAAAGAGTTTAATATAATTGACTTTATTAATCTAGCAAAACTTTTGATTAAATCAAGTTAAATTGTTTTCTATTAGTATTAAAATTTTTGAGATTGATAAAACTGTTTGTCTATTATCGAAGGCAAAAAGAGCGATAAGTCCATCGGTAGCCGAGTGCCTACGCGCTGTTTTCGCTGCCTTTCTCTGGCACGAGGGTATCGTACACGATGCCATGGCCTGCGCCAGCTTCCTCAAGTTTCATCCTGGCCTACCAAAACAAGGCGCCTTAGTAGTCACTCGTCAGGCATCGCAAGCGAATGGTGAAAAGCAGAAACCCGAGATGACGCGAGAAGAACGTGCGAGACAAAGGCATTCGGTTGAGGTGACGAATGACGGAAATTACCTGCACATCCAGCCTAGTACCCTCGAGAGTCTTACAAGATCAGCCGCGAACGCCAATGCCAATAGGAATAGGAAAAAGCAAGACACGGCCATTAAGGAGGAGACTCCACCTGCAGGTTAGCTGAGGATTTTATTAGAATTATTACAAGTTGATAAGAAATAGGTTGAAAAGAGTTTATTAAATTGGTTGTTTATTGTTCACCAAACTAGATTTCATTCTCTAAATTTGCATATTGCGTGATTTGTAAACTTGTTTTTATCAAAGTTAAATGTGCACGTATCAATAACGATATCTCCATTGACTAAAGTATTATGTTCTTTCAGCGGCCAAAGCAATCAAATTAACAGCCCTACCGGAGTTCACAACCGTGACGATCCTGCCACCAGCCCTCAAAAGTCTAGTTTTTCTCTGGGAAGAGCTCAGCGTGAACTGTCTGCAAGCCATCGACCAACAAACCGTCCTACCGAGTCCCATAAGTCAGCCGTCAGTTGTGAAGATTGCCAAGCGTTCATCGAACGAAGCTGCGTCACAGGTACCTATCGCGACACCAGCTAAAGACAGCAATACGGCTGATAAGCGCGAAAAGAAGAGCACTAAAGAGCGAAAAGAATGGAAGCCTATGCCGAAGGCTGCGGTGGCCGATGGCTTTGGAGGCATCGAAAAAGAGACAACGTGCGAGCTCTGCGGACTGATGTTTCCGCATCCTGTGACGTATCATATGAAGCTCATGCATCCAGGGTGTGGATGGCACGCGGGAGGGAATGGGTACAATAGCGGAGGAAATTATTGCGTCGGATGGGCGGGGAATTGCGGAGACGGAGGTGGTGGTGGGAGCTCGTGGTATCTGCTATGCGATTCTTGTCGCGATAAGTACCTGAGGGTTAGTGCAATATATCATATATTTCACTGTAGATTATTTAGACGTGGGAGATTTTCTGTTCTATTCTAAACCAGTAACGTGATACTTTGGAATTGCTTGCACTCAGTCTTTATCGTTGATTGAGTAGTGTTTTTCTTTCTCGCTGTATTAGGATGCCCTTATTGAACGCTCTTTATTTACCTTTTTATTTTAGGCGAAAAAGAATAAACGATGCAAACGCAGTCTGGGTGAATCAAGTAAGGTCATTTCGCCGATGATGTCACCGGATAGCGACGAGATGCACATAATCGTCAAGAACAACGCTATGTTTCTGTTGGATTTGGCAAGTGCGTCGGGTGTCACCATCCCGAAGCAGCAGCGGCGACCCTCGCAGACACTATCGGCAGTAGCTGAAAACTATAGTCCGCCAGAGGCAGCCGGACCATTTCCCTCAACCGGACCTTTTCAATGTCTCCATGCATTGGGTGTTCAAAATTCGCAGAGTAATGAAGATAGACTCTATGAAGAGGCCCTTAGACGCCAGGGTGGAGCACAGGGCTCTGAGGGTAGTAGTGGCGGGTTGACTGTAAGTAATAGAAGGGTGGGTTTCGCATTTATTTATTTATAAGTGTTGTCTGCACGTTTGTTGTGGTGTATTCTTGTTTTTTTAAACAAAATTATTGAACGTAATAAGTTTTAAATATGTATTGTCAAGTTCGCATCAATACATGATAAAATATTTGCGTAAAATATTTTTCTAAAAACTATATTGCCCTCAATTTAATTATTTGATTTTGATATTATTAAAAAGCAGATTCCCATTATTTTTTACTTTATTGACAAACAAATCAGTTATATTATAAACTTAATAATGCGCGATAGTAATGTCGATAATAAGTTTTTTAGATCTTTAAATATAATATCATACAAAAGCATGAAATTTACAAAAAATATTAATTTCTCATACTTTATAATGTATAGCCTTTATCCGAATGTCCTATGAGTGATAGTGACAGCGATAGTGGAAAAAATCGAGGAATGTTTCATCGATCGGTGTCCATGTCAACTGGAGCTCCTTGGGCAAAGAATAGCAATGACGGTCGAGTTGTAATTATGCGGAAGAGAAACAATAGTAGTAGTGAATTAACCAATGGTAATTGATATTATTTAGAGTTATTGTAATTATCGAATATCGTATTTTCATTACTGAATTATCATAAATTATATCTGGGTCATTTAGATGCTGGCTCATCGTTGCTCTGTTACCCATCGGCCGCACTACAGAAACTAGTTCCATCGATGGATCAATCGGCAATAGTGTCGTCAACTCAATCAGCAGAACTTGCAAACAATGATCGTATTGAGTTGCTTATGAGGCCGGTTATGCTCTTCGTCCTGCAACAGCATAACCTTCAACACTTGCAGTATGCGATGAAACAGGCATTGAGGCGCGCTGCTTGCCGGGTGTACGCGATGCAGGCGCTAAATTGGCTTCTCAGAAGCGTCACTCAGCCGATTTGTCTCCATGATTTATTGTGGTGGTTCGTGGCATCGCTCACACCGATCGTCTCCGACTCAATGGATATAAATGAGCACGACAATAAAAAGAGATGCATTGAAAGGAGAAAAGATCATGTACGTTTCGTTCCACAACAAAATTTTATATAGTTGTTCAATTAGTTTATAATTATACGATTTTATATACCCGTCTTATTTTTTCCAGGATATGGTTGGAGTGTGTGAGCATCCTTTGAGCGACTTGATCATTGCTGGCGAAGCAGCTAATCCTTTACCCACAGCATTCCATACTTTATTACAAACGATTGCAGATATAATGCTTTTGCCTCCACCTGGTGCGTAGAAAAATCTTTACTGAAATAAAGTTTTACAAATTTTTATTTCCTTTGATGTATTTTAATTTATATTAAAATAAGAATAGCAACATTGGAAAGATTTAAATTAATTATATTGTTATAAAATTATTGTATAAATTTATTTTGCTTTAGTAAAATACTTTTCTGAATAAATTGACTCACACTAATGTGTATGTGGTTTTGAAAGATAATCGATACCAAGTCTACAAGCCGTAATATTTAATTTAGATAATAATAATATGGATATGCATTTAGGGTCACCATTGCAACAAGCCGCTGTAAGATGTTGGGCGATTCAATTCACTCCTGCTGATCACATGTTCCTGCATCGCAGTCACGTATTTAGCAATATTAGTAAAATTCTTTCACGCTCAGAGGAAGAGGAGGACGCAACTATGAGTATGCACAAAAGTCACCAATCAAATATATCCGGACAAGTGTTGAGCTCCGTTGAAACACTCAGGGACCTGACGACAGGTGTGGACATTAAGACATCGAGTAGACAGGCTATGATTAGTAGTCTTACGGATAATTCGACTGAAACTTTTTGGGAGTCTGGTGACGAAGATCGCGACAAGACGAAAACGATTACCATTACTGCTGGAGCACACTCATTTCCTAAGATTATTTACATCCATATCGACAATTGTCGGGATTTAACTGTAAGAATTCTTTTGATAAGTCTAGTTACCAAATATGAATGTTAGTTTTCAATAAAATAAATGTAAACTGGTTACTAAAGTCTTGCATACATCATAAATTTGATTTTTCATTCTTTTATAAAAGCTTATTACATTTTTTGCATTCCAGCATAAAGTATCTAGTATTACATTTATGTCAGGCATTGATTCAGATGAAATGGTGAAGTTAAAGACTGTTGAAATTGAAAGTAGATCTACTGGATGGGTTAATTGTCCTATTTTAAGTCCTAGACATACTATAATTAGTCTTGAACTGAAAGGACCTGACAATTCACTAAGAGTTAGGCAGATTCGAGTACTCGGGGAAGTTGACGGAGTGTGTCTAAAAATAGGAAAACAGATAAATGCCATTTCTATTCAACAAAAGAACTGTGAATCAGAAACTTTAAAGGTCTTCCGTTCAATTACATCACAGGTAAAAAATCGGTTTTGTATATCATTGAAATGTATATAATGTATAAAAATCATAATTTATATATTTAATATTGAGTCTGATTTATACGTTACAGGTCTTTGGAAAATTGATACAAGGCGAGCATCAAAATCAAGGACCAATTTCATCCATAGTTGTAGAGCCAAATAATGAAGAATTAGAAGAAAGCAACGAACTTCGCGAGCATATGGTCGGTATTTTATTTAGTAGAAGCAAACTAACTCATCTTCAAAAACAAGTCTGCTCACACATAGTACAGGTAATAATAAATATAATAAATAATATGGTTTTTACATTACTATACTCATTATCACAATAATTAAATTTCGATCGTATGAAAAATTTTATCTTTAAATTTTAAAATTGTTAGGCTATTCGAAAAGAAACTGTTCGTCTCAGAGAGGAATGGGAAACTCTTCTTTGCTCACCAACTCCAGTAAATAGTATAATAAGTGATAACAGTGACCTACCAAAGGCTGCTGACACTTACTGCTTTGAAATGTTATCGATGGTTCTGGCCCTCAGTGGAAGTTCTGTGGGAAGGAACTATCTGTCTCATCAGTATGGACTTTTAAAAGATCTTTTAAGTTTGTTGCATACTGGATCGGCAAGAGTTCAACGACAGGTGACATCACTTTTACGAAGAATCTTACCTGAAATCAAACCTGAAGCCTTAGCCAATGTTGTTGGCGCAGACAAACTGCCACCATCCGATTTTAGTATAATTTCTGCAGCGAGCAATGGTTATTCACATTCAATGGACTTCGATGAGCATAGTTTGGGCATTTTAGATGTTTTTCTCAGTTGTATAGCTAAAGCTTTGACCGTTCAAGTCAAAGTTAAAGATAAAGAAAACAATGGCAAAGCTCTGCAGTCCATTTCACTAGCTACGAGTATTCATCACAAGAACTTTGTTGGAGTACGGTGGTGGTTGAGAGGTTGTATTGCCAGGAAGTTGGCGGAAGAAATTATACTACTTTTAAAAGACATGGCTTCTGTAAGTTTTTTCAAAGTTTTAAATTGATTTTTTAATTATATGAAATTAAGATTCATACTTTAACACGTTCAGGGCTGAGGCAAAAATTCACTAACTAGGGTACGGTGCTAAACGTATTACGCTTAACAATTGATTTATTTATTTATTCAATTATATTAAACGGGCATAGCACTTTTAACAAAGTAAGACATATATATTTATATGTATATATTTATATATATATGCAAAGTAGTACACCCTATTTTAGTGACTTATAGGTCAAAATATCACTTGTGTGAAATATGTGAATTTTTAGAGTCATATATGATTCTTATAACCCTGAACGTTTTAAAGTTTCCTTCTAAATTATGCATTTTTTTCATAATTAGATTCAATACTAAAATATATTGTAAAATAAAACTAACATAATAATTCCAAATTATCATCTTAAAATTTTGTAATTATTAGAGTATTTTTATTTTATTCCATCGAATAAAAAGATATTTTTATAATCAATAAGTAAATATTAATTAATTTATAGGGAAAATTATCAGAAGCTTGGGCAGCTATAACTAAAGCTGCAATTGCTGAGAACATCTTAAATCTGACCAGGATGGATGATAAAAGCCGAGACCCAACAAAATGTCTTCGTTCGCCAACTTTATGGTTGGCACTGTCTTCCCTATGTGTTTTAGATTCTGATCATGTAGAAAGGTTATCTTCCGGCCAGTGGAGTAGTGCTGATGGACAACCACCGCCTCCAAGAGTACGTAGTTTTACTTAGATTAACATGCTTAACTGCAAAATATTACACGAACTTTCTTTGCATTTTAGCCCACATGCAGTAATCATGACGATGGCGAAACAACGGCAATAATTCAGTGCAATTCGTGTGGAAACTTGTGCGCCGATTGTGATCGAGTGCTGCATCTCCATCGCAGGACGCGATTACATGTGCGGCAAGTGTGCAAGGAAGAGGAGGAGGCCATTCGGGTGGATCTTCATGAAGGTTGTGGACGGATGAAACTGTTCTGGATTCTGGTTTTAGCTGATAGTCAAACGCTGAAAGCTTTGGTAGAGTTCCGCGATGGACCTCCACAGAAACCTGTCGGAGCAACATCGGGTGTCTGTCGATTTTGTGGAACTACAGGTATAATAACGATGAAGCCAACTAGTAAAGAATATTACCTATAATTTAATTCTATTCCTAAACTAAAATTTTAATTCGAAAGTAAAGCAGTATTCGAATAATCTAAAAACATTATCATTTTTTTCGTATAGGTAACACCGGACTTTTGGCAATTGGTAACATATGTTCAGATCACGAATGCCAAGAGCATGCGAAAAACGCTTGCAGCAAAGTGCACTCCTGCGGTCACATATGTGGAGGCGTACGCGATGAACGGCCATGCCTGCCTTGCTTACATCGTTGCAATCCCAGCTGCGACCTCAAGCAAGATGCTGACGACATGTGCATGATCTGTTTCACCGAGGCCTTGTCATGTGCTCCTGCGATTCAGCTGCAGTGCGGTCATGTTTTCCATCTGCACTGCTGCAAGACAGTTCTGATGAAGAGGTGGGTCGGACCGAGAATCACCTTTAGTTTCGCTCTATGTCCCATCTGCAAGTTACCTATAGATAATCAAAACCTGGTGGAGCAATTGGCGAGTGTTAAGGCACTCTATGAGGATGTAAAGAGGAAGGCGCTCATGAGGCTAGAATACGAAGGCCTACACAAGTAAGAGTTCTTATTGTAATATTAGTCGATCTAATCAAAATCTAATCGGGATTTTGATGATAATTTTGAATAATTTCATATTTGAAAACATAAATACTGTTTTGGTAAAAAATCTAAGCACTGATTTTATATTCTCAGAGCTGAAGCGGTAACAACACAAGGTGGTCGCTACTACCAGGATCCGGCTACCTACGCGATGGACCGATATGCCTATTACGTGTGCTACAAATGCCAAAAGGCCTACTACGGCGGCGAGGCGCGCTGTGACGTACAGCAGGGCGGCGAATCTTTTGACCCCACGGAACTTGTTTGTGGCGGCTGTAGCGACGTTGCGCGAGCACAAATGTGTCCCAAACATGGTACCGACTTCCTTGAGTACAAGTGTCGCTACTGCTGCTCCGTCGCTATTTTCTTTTGCTTCGGCACCACGCACTTCTGCAAGCCCTGTCACGATGACTTTCAAAGAGTTACGAATATATCTAAAAATGAGCTACCTTCATGCCCTGCAGGTATTTTTTAAATAATACAATAATTTCTTTCTTTTATTAGAATCATTACGAAAAATATGAAAATTTCAACTACAAATGATAAATATTTTGTAGGACCTAAAGCAGAACAATTGGAAGGAGATGAATGTCCACTTCATGTAAAACATCCACCAACTGGGGAAGAATTTGCTCTTGGTTGTGGCATTTGCCGTAATGCACAGACATTTTAAGATACTTAACTGTTTTTGAAAATTGACTTTATATAAGACTCTGAATCAAGTTTTCCAGAGCTAAGCCGTGATGAACCTGAAGAATACTATTATTAAACTTATAATATGATCGAGTGAGAACTTCGTATTCGTATTTTTTCTTCAAAAAAATACTTGCTAAGAAGTACTTTCAATGGTAGCGACTGATAATGACCGGAATTGAATGACGCGAAGAAATGGAGCATACGCCTCGTTGAAACAGAATATTTGTGTGATAAACGTTAAATAAGTCGTTTATTAATAATGTTAGTTATTAGTAGGAAAAAAAGTGCTGATTGTGGACGATCAATTGTCCAAAGACCGATTTTTCTTTTACATTGCGTATGTGAACTTGTACGATAATCAGCAGAGAGATGAATATATCTGTGAGTGTAAAATTTCGAGGCCCTTGTGATGATATGGCCTTTTACGGTGTCATTTAGGATAATCAATTACCAAGAAGTTAAATGAATTGAGCTGCCTTTGTCGATGATACAGGGAGAGTATGCGTTATACGTGTGAATAATGTGTATGTCGTTAAAAGACTTGAAAGATCGTATTATCTTACATTATAAAATGAACAGAATGATAGTGCCAGTTCTGATCTCGCTGCTCGTATTTATTTTGTATTTTGAAGTAATTTATGTTTACTTTCGTCGTTGGATTATTAATTCTGATTCCTGTCGATGTCTTCGATAAGCAACAGAGGTACCGAATTCTTTGTACGTCACTGTTAATCCGATTTTCGATATATAAATATTATAATTGCTACGATGTACTTCGACATTTCTGACTATAGAGTGAATGGTGCGATGATACTGTTTACTTTGATAATTTGTTACATAGTTCATCTTTCAATTTGTGTATATTAAACGAGAGAATTAAGGAGGATCTGTGAATTTTTTTAAAAGCTTACCTTTTTATTGCTCACAGTAAAAGATGTAATACACATTCAAAAGAACCAACAATTAAAATTAGTCCACCTATTTTTAGTTGAGATTATCATCTAATTTGATGGCTAAAATATATAGTAGTATTTTGAACATTTCATTATTTGATTTTATAACATCCACTTTATTATAATAATTATGTTTATTTTTATTATATTTGGAAGTTTATATTTATTTAATATTGTTATTACAAAAGAAATAATTTTCAATTTGCAAATATTTAATTATTCACAAATGATTCTTTTTTTCTAAACGGTGCAAATATTTAATAATTCATAAATGACTATTTTTTTTTAAATGAACAAGATAATATTATTTGTAAGAACTTCTGTATTTTCTTTGTAAAACTAAAATAAACTTCCACAGAGGTAAAAAAGATAATATCTCATACGAATATTTTATTTTGTTTGGCTTACACTTGATTAATATATTATTCAATCAAAAATCTATCATATCCTTTTATTTCAATTACACAAACGATAAGTGTACGTAAAAATCGATCGAAGTCCGGAAGCATCTCCATAATCTCCCGCCCCGGCGCAGATTGAAAAAAAGGCGCTCCACAGCAGTCCCCAGTCCATATAGTCAAGCTACTGGCAGTAGCACAGAGCGCGTGCGCGGTCATCGATCCAAATCCAACATGGCTGCTCTCATGCACTACCGCCTCCGCGCGGCGTCCGAGCGCACTATCCAGCCTCAGTCTGTGATTAGCTGGCAGTGCGTGAGCGTGTGTATGTGCGCGTGTTCCGCGGTGTGTGGTGCGCTGATCTCCCGACGACGACGTTTTTCGCCTCGTTCAGCGGTAAGTTCTCACATATAGGTTTATATTTACACTAATGTCGCGGCCGATTGCATAATTATCGCCGGCTGCCTTATCGCCCCGGCTATTACGAGCTGGGGGGAAAAATGGAGAGAGGCGCGTGCTGTAGGTTACACAGCGCGCGATATATTTTTACCTCCACCCTGTTCTATAGTCCTACCTCTCTGCGCGCGCTTTCTGTCTGCTACCTGCAGTCCTCTCCCAACTTGCATCGTATCTAATGTACGTATCCTGCCCTTTAACAGTTTGACGACCCTTGATATTGTGATTACTGCGTAAATTTAAATGCCTTTGTTGGATGATGTCTCGAGAGGAATGTACGATAATTGATGAAACACAAGGGAGGGTTGCTGATGCGCACGTCGTTTGTTTTGTTTTGATAGGCGGAGGTGAGGGTTTTTTGAATGACACTGGCTATCCGCAAAAAATGTCGCCGTCCGCATAGCTTTGTAGTTCGATGCGGCGAAAAACTGCTGAGGAAAAAAGGCGAGACACTCTGCTTATGATTCTCGAGTTGAGTAATATGACTCATCTCGCTCTATATATTTGTATCACAGACTAACCACCGAGTAAAAACTAACCTCAATTTTTTGTAGCCTTTCCTCCCGAGAGAGGAGGAAGTATGGAATCAGCTGCTCTCGATTTAATTTTTTTTTGTTTACGTTTTGTTTCGAGCCTCTGCAATGTGAGACTTTTTATTTACAAATAATGAGCGCGAGTGTGTTTTTCCTCATTTGTTTACCAACTGTCAGTGGGTAGGTAGCTTTTTTGGTCTGCTTGGTCTTGCGTATGATTGAAATATCAATACCTATCATCCCCCGTTTTTTCAAGGTTGTCGCCTGCGAGTATCGCCCAATCTTGTTTGCTCGGTGGCTCGTTGAAATTGGCAAATCAGTGGGCTATGAGTTTATAACACGAGTTCCAGAAATGTATCCTATGCGGAGTTTAAATGGAATCAGTATGTTAAAATATGGATTTCAAAATTATTACAAAAGTTAGGTTATTAATTTGATATTTGATTATATTTTCCAATGTGTTTTTAATACGGGTGATTCATAAAGTGTATTTTAATATTTTAATTGGATATGTAAGATATATAAGCATCCAATATTAATTGCAAAGACAAAATAACAACTTCAGTAATACGAGAAATGTTATAGGTAAACCACTGCAAAATTATAAATTTATAGTACTTTACGCTACATAATACAATTTAACTTTGTTTTATTTAAATCACTTGTTCATAAATTTAGTGAAATTTTACTTATTGCCCAACTAGTTAACTTACGATTTAATATATATATATATATAGATATATTATAAAATGAGTTACGTAACTGAGATTCTATTATCGTGGCTATCTAGTAATATCTTTTAAAAATTACTGCAATTTATATTCTACATACTTTTTGTACTTGGAAGGAAAGTTTTATAGTATGCTCTAGTTTCAAGGTCACGCTTCATATGTCATCCGATGTTATTTATCTTACGAGTTTAGTTCAATTAGTTAGGGCGAGTTTAAATGTATAATTAGTTCAAGTAAAAAATGGATGTGGTTATTCAAACAATCACGTTACTATCATTTTTGAGATCTAGAAAATTTGTACGAATAATTTTATGTGATAAGAATCGATCTTTATCCTGTGTTTTTTTTTATCGTCAAAAACGATGTAATATATATTCTATATATGTATTCTAATTATGTTGTGGGAAATTTCTAGATGTATATTCAAAACCAATCGATAATGTAATGACTTTATCGTTCTTTTCTTAAACTATGACTACATGGTTGCAGATTCTTATAAATAGAACGAATTCGCTGACTAACAAGTTTTAAATAAAACATTTTCTGGCAAAAAGAAAGCAGCTCTCCACAATTTACACATGAAGAAATTTTAACAAATCGCTCTTATATAAAGTTCCTGGTAAACCTTCAAGCATAGAGTATCATATGAAACAAATTTTCTAAGAATATTGAAATTGAATGCTTCAAGAACTTTACAAAAGTTTATTTACATTTGCTCTAAAATAGCAGCTTAAAAAAGGCATTAACAGGAATCTATTTAATGAAAATAAAGATGTTCAATCTTAAATATTTGAACATTTTATTACTATACTTAATTATATAATCGAAATATAACTTTTAATCAAATCACATGCCATCAATTAATGTACTACTATATCTCGAAATCATTAAAATGTATTCAGCTTTTTTTATCCAATGTTCATTGCATCGTTTTAGAAAATTTCCACCATTAATATATTTTACATGATCCTATCTCGACAGTATCCCATCATATCAATTGCATCAACCAATTGATCAAGACAGCTTCGCCTTCAAGAATACACCCAACGAATCCAGTAATAAAAATACGAACGATGAGAACATAAACACCGAGCTTAACTTAACAATATATCCGATCAATAAGTGTCATCTCTGACAGTCTAGGCGACAATCCTCTGAAACCTGTCAAAAAACCCGTACAAGTCATAAAGCTCGAAAGTGCAGGTGGCGATAACAATCGTCTGTATTAGTCGCAAGAGACACTTTCAACCAATAAAAGCATTATATCATTTATTACATATAATACTCGAGTGCACGAAACCGCGAGTCTCGCGGTCTTCCATCGCCTCGCGTCTAATTGATTAAGACCTTAAAGACTGGTTCTCTCTAAGTTGCTTATCTGCACTATACTAGGCCGCATGCACAGCACGTGCGGTGGCAGCGGCGGCGTGTAGGCTTTTATATATATACGTAGAGCGGCGCATCTATACCGGTTTGTCCGGGGAACGCGATGTTGCGAATCATTGACGAGGCGCGCGCCGACGACGTTGGCTCTGCGCGCGGGGAGATCGATCAGCTGATCGTTTTGTCGCTCAAGCGGAGATGCATGCGACGACAGCGAGCAGCTACCGTGACTTTATAAGAGTATGACGAAAAAAAAGAAGAAAAAAACATCCATGGTTCGATGACCCATCTCTATTGTTTCTACCGATAGCTTTGCAATGATTGATGGTATTGGATAGCGATAGCGTGTATTGGAGATATATCCGGAAATAATAATAGAGATTGACGTGCATGTTGTGCTGTATTAGTGATTAATTGCATGGTATAAACTGTTCATATTTTTTTTTCTTGTGATTTATTTGTGTATTGCATTTAAAGATGCATCTGTAAAATCTTAGATATAATTATCAAAAAAAATTTGTCTGTTTCTAAAAGTTTAATTATTTTTTATCATGTTATTTAATAAAAAAAATATTATGCATTTGTCAGTTATGCTTTTAATTCATAAGGCTTACCTCAATTAATTAAGATGATGGATTTACTGCAATGGTAGGTAAGAAGCACAAAATTATTGTTTTTTTATCTACTGTTTAGATTGAATTAGTATACATAGCAGGTGTAATTCAATGTTAATCATAATTAAAGTTCCATAAAATCTTACATATTTAGTCCTTGATGGGTTAAACTAATTGTGAATAATATATTAAATGATAAAACTTTTAATTATAACTTCTCATATACTTCCATGACAACGATTAAGATTAATGCGATGCTTAAATCGCTGCTCGCATTGTGCTGCATCGTAAACACATTATAATAGTTTCTGTTTCAATAGTCTATATTTAGAGTGCATAACTTATCATAAAATCTGTTCATCTTTATAGTGATTGCACAAAATCATCGTTGATGCGATTTTTCATTCTGGAACACCTTACCGTCTAATTTCTCCACATAATTATCGCGAATCACTCTTAATGACACACGTGCTCGCAACTTTCGCAGCTCAATGCGCAGTGAAATCTCCCGAAGTCCAGGAGAAAAACTCGGAAAATAAAGAAGGTATACGTCAGCGCGACAAATCGACGCGTTTCTCCTCCCCGATATTAATAATACTCGTCGCGATACACAAGTGAAAGCAGTTAAACACCTATAGTCGATCCCCATATACGCGCGAAAAGCGAGAGAGAAAAAATCCCAGGAATCTCGTATATGGTCGACGCGTTCGTCTCAAACGTTTTATCGCGCAGGCACGAAGATATATATATATATATATATTATATCCCGCCGTTTCTCGTATAATTTATCGAGCGGCTCGCGTCCGATAAACGAGTTTCCCTCGACGCCTGTGTGTGTCCCGTTACCACTACCATATATACTAAAACTCATACCGCTGCTGCTGTTGGCGGCTTCCGTCCGGCAGCTTGTATTTAAATGTGCGAGTGAGGATATTCCTTCCATCGATTTGATTGCGGAGTAATAGTAGGTTTCCCGAGGATTTACGGAAATGCACGAGTCTCTCTGTGTGCCTGAGTATACCTGTTCCTAGGGATGCCTGAGAGGTGTGTTTGTCACGGTTGCTTATATATTGTGTGGATCGGGTTGACCGTTTTGTGGTCTGAGTTTTATGGGAGGATGCGATGAGCGGAGGTTGAGGAAACGGTTTCGGGTCATAAATAAGGCGATCGCTTCTATTAGCTAATTGATTGTTTTGTTATTTACGCAGAGAAGATTCTGTGTCGGCTCTTTTGTGAAGATTTCTTATTAGATAGAAGTCTTGCCAATAAAAAAAAATGATAATTGTTTTAGTAATTTTCTTTTCTTTTCTGAAAGGTATGCAATAAAATATTTTTAAAATAATAAAATACCATAGACGCGCAAAAAGTAAATATTCTTACGATACTCTATACATATATTTAAGTTCAAGAAACTTATAGAATATAAAATCTGGTTTAGTTTTGTTTCATGTTAATTTTTTAAGATACTGTTATAACCACTGTTACAAATTTCGTATTCATTGGAACTATAAAGAGCACAATAAAAATACAATTCTCGAATCGAAGTAACTTTATACGTATAAATCACAAGATTTTATTTTGATTGTCTATTATATTTGTTGAAGATGCATTAATTACAATGTTTCACAACGATGATAGATATTTTTAAAAACGGCATCTCGCGCATTTACATTTATTTAAAAAAGTTATTAGGCTTTGATATTAACTCATCAACTCCTCTACTCTATCGTAACTCCTTGAACAGAATTAATTCCTGAGTTCAAGGTCAATTATTTTTTTAACGTAATAACTTGCACTCATAGTTTTTCTAATTAGAAGTTTAGTGTGACATTCAAAACGATATAGAGGCAATAATTAAGACCGACTAATGAATTTGAGTTATCCGAATACATCTATCTTATATACTTTACTCCGGGATGTTATATACATAATGCGTAATTAGAAGCGACTCGTAGAGAGAAATTAATGGGCGCAAATACTGGCGCGCACGCTTGCAATACATATAATGTCTGCGGTGTGCAGCAGCTCGATTTTTAAACTCGCTTTAACGATTGCGGCCGCGTAAACTTGTGGATTAAGTGTTCCGAGTTGTCCTGGAAAAGATCTCGAGACTTGCCAGTACCGCGGCCGCTGAAGATTCCGAATGATTTTTCTACAATTACGTGATTTTCTGCGACGTACTGGAAACTAACTTAGCTTTTTTAACGAATGAAGGCTTCTGAGCGATGAACGCCCTCTTTAGATTTTGATTTTAGTACGACGCGACGAAAGAGCAGCTGTGCTCTGAGCCATTGATGGAAAGTGATTATGATTTAATGGGATGTTCTTTTTTTTTTTGCATTTTTGCGGTGACTCTGACTTTATGATTATTTCAAGTACAGTCATAAATTTAATCAATTAGTGATTTTACTGACTAGATTTTTACCAAATGCTCATGTTAATCCCCTTTTATAGAATTTTTACCTTTTATAATGTTACCATTCTATTAATTACAATTTCATTACCATAAGTTACTGAATTCTATATACTGAAACTTTGAAAATATGGCGGATTTGTCAATTATATTTTTATTGCTTATATGACATACATTCATTATTATTTTGATTATAGAAATTTTCTCCTTATTATGTTTCCATTGTTTAATTCTTTTAGTTATAGATTATTAGTTAAAGAAAAGTGTTACTCTGAGTAGGTAATATTAGGTTAGATAGTCTTTCTTTAATCCCACTAAAAAATTACAATTAAAAATTTCATGGTAATTATAGTTTTCATAATCTGGTAGATTACTTACATATATAGCATTGAAAAATTATTTAATAATCATGTAATTAACAACAGTATTTATAGTTTATCATGATGATGACTTCTCAAAAATATACGTAATGTAAAAGATATTTTTGTCTTAATTGACAAAGTATACAATTTGTATCGGCAAAAAAATTTCAGAGCTGGTCATTGACCTAGATAGATAAAAAAAATGCGAAGAGAGAAGATGAACTATCCAACTTTTACGATGATGAATATTTCAATTATGCGTAATATATCTTTTATCCATTATATATTTTGAAAGTAGATGTACTTTTTAAACTCGTCATTATTTTTTATACTTTGAATCCATATAAATATATACATATTGCTCGATAAATAATATTCGAATCTATATGCATAAAAGTTACTTTTAAATAATTTTAAGTAGTTTAAATCCTAGTAAGCTGAACGAAAATTCATATTCAAATGAAAACAAATACTCCAGACCTTTTGAAATTCTCACATATTTTATGTTGGCGTTTTGTATCTACTTTAAATAAACGGTGAGTTATTTTTAGAAAATATACACGTTCGAAAAAGGCATTTTGTTTAGCCTGAGGGAGAAATTCAGAAATTCGCAAGTAGATGGGCGGGATATATTCAGGGGAACTTATATTTAAGATTAATGGTGCTATGTTTGCTCCAATCAAACAGCGATGTCGCACAATACATCTACGTAGGTATACATTCTTAAGATCATGCAAGCAAAAGATTACTCACGTAAATAACTCTTTAAATCATTCCTGAAAAAGGGATTCTTAAAATTTATGCAACCTTTTGCAATGTTTGATATAAAACATTTTAAATAAATTTTATTAAAAAAAAATTATAGATACATAGGTAAATAAATAAAGGAATACATATTAATATTTTTTCTAAGCGTATATTATTTGATTATATCTGATTACATTTAAAATCATTTAAACACTTAACAATGTCAGCACTTTGAGGGTTTTAGTAACGTTATTAATTTAATTTGATAAAAAATATTATATACTTTTTAACAGTTAATGAATGATTAGATCGATCATCTTTAATTTCTAATAATTGTCCTCTCTGTTCGTAAAAAAGTTAATCGGTGCTTCTCAAATGATTGACTATAAAAGTAGGGAAAAACGAGGCCGTCACCGCATAAGAAGCGTGAATGTTTAATACTTGACTTGACTTGAATAGATCGACAGTAATACTATTTCAACAAAATTAGTTTCTAAAAATCACGTGACAGCTGGTCAAGTCCATAAAGTGTCCTACAAAATGCTCGCATGCGCGCACATAAGCAAGTGTTTGCGTATTCTCCTCTTCGGCCTATCACAGCTAAAAGTGACGGGGTCGCGCGTAAACACTCACACTGCACCAAGGCACACACTGAGCATCATATATCCGCACGCACGATTTAATTGCGGAATCTCGTGAAACAGTGTTTGCAGTGCAGCAGCAGCGACGCTTAGGTCTCGGCGAGGTTGGCATGTGGAGCGCACTGCACACACAGGTTCGATCGGCACACATGTTCAACCTGGCTAAAAGGCTCACCCCGCGCCTGACTTTCTCGGTCAGTGCTGCTGCAAAATTCCCGAGAATAGCTGCTGAGAGGAAATCGTAACGCAACAGCGGCTCATATTTTGACACCTTCGGTAATATCGCCGACGCCCTGATGGTGTCCGATTTCCGCGCGATACGCAAAACTGCGCACGAGATGAGAGAGAAAAAAAAATAAACGACATTGTACATACGATAGGCTGAGTATGATACGTGTGTACGTGTGTATGTGTGTATGGTGTGAAGCGCGCCGTTGTGGCTTTGGCGACCGGATGCACGTGCCACGAATTATACGCGTATTGGAAAGGCTTCTAGATGTGTTCGATTCGTTTTTTTCGCACTGCTTTTCACTCGGTGAGCTGTTAGTGTTGGGATTTTCTGCGTTTCCCATGGAGAAATTAATTATTGGATGCTACTTTTCGATCAAAAATTATTATGAATATTGTCTTGAAAATTTCGTTATACGAATTATAAAAATTTTTCAAATTCGAAGTACGTATAAAGTAAAGTACTAGAATAAGTTATAGAAAGTTTCATTTCGTACATATTATGTTGTATGGAATGGATGATCAATATTTCAATCAAGGGATATATGCTTATCCAAAAAAAGTTATAGTAACTGTAATTTTTTTTATATTCATAGCGCATGAAAATATTATTTTGACGGTTCGAAATCATTTATAATACTTTTACGCAAACAGAATTTAGCCAGGGTCAGGATATATTATCCCGCATAACTCAATGTAAAAATGTTCTGTTGAATTTTATTGTAGATTTACACAACCTCTACAAATGTACCGATTTTAGGTGTTTATTTCAATATTCATACACGTACAAAAATAAGATACGAAAAGTTAAAAATGATTTAATACACAGTAGTTATTAAAAATTTTTTAACAAGTATGACCTTAGGTACTGTTATATATCGATTGTAACATAAAGTATTTTTACATAGGATAACAGATAATTCAGCACAGGCAATTACTGCAAGGTAAAATTAGTCTTCGATCTATAGTCTACCTATAGTATAGTCCTATCTATAGTATAGTCTTGAGTTTAAGTTATCTTCGCGTAAATAACAAAATTTCTTAACATTGATTACTTAAAAAGGTTTTCGAGAATATACATGTCTCAGCTGCAACTAAATATTTGTACTCTTTATGTCACAAACTAAATATAAATTTATTTACCTATAATTCATGTCTACATATTCGTAGAGATATATTTCATAAATTGTAAAAAACTGATCAGACCAACCAACATTTGTTAAATTTGTAATTTTATTCAAACTAACTAATTTAATTTTTAAAATAATGTTTTTAAAAGGTTTTTAATGTATTTATTCATCTGTTCAATAAAGCCAGCCAAAATTTTTCTGATAAAATTTTTTCTATCTGATATTTAATTTTATTACTCAATTCAAAAGAAATTAATTGCCGCAAAAAATCGCATAATCTTAGTTTTTCTATTAGCGAAGTGAAAGGATCCGCCGTCAAACGTGGAACAAATTAATTGTTCACTAATTTAACTATAATCTAGACGAGGGAGCCCAAACCGAGCGAGAGAAGATGAGAAAAAAAATTACCGTTGAACGTCGGGCATTTAGGAGGTAAAATTTAAATATATAACGCGGCTTCGTCGCATTCAGACTGTGACCGAAAGTATAATGCGACCGTAGAGTTTGTTGCGCTTGTGATGTTATGAGGAGCCATGCAATCGTTGGATTAACGGCCTTTTAATTAAGCGCTGAACGTCGGCTTCGGACAAGTGCTCCAGACTACACCGACCTTGTAATTATGGACATTCAATCTTCACAGTTCGTCGAGATTTCTACCTTTTTCCAATTCATTTTCAGTGTGAAACATTTCGTAGTTTATAAAAAAACTTCACGTATTTTATTTAAGAATTTGTATTAGTAATATTGAATTTATAGTAAAATTTCCTATACATATATAAATAATGTTCAATTTAAATGTGACGAAGCAAGATCTGAAAAGATATTTTTGTAATTTAAAAAAGGCTGATGACAAATTACGTAACTAATAAATCTTATGATACAAACATAGTAATATTTGAATTACTAAAACTGAAAATTGCTTTAGAAGTAGAATAGCCAAAATATATATTCTTTTTGCAATCAATTCGAAATGTCAAATCAAAAACTACTGATTTGCCATTCGAATCACGTAGTGAAGACGTGATAGCGCATTGGTCTAAAACTGACCAAAAATTGATACTTTTGTAGCTCACTAGGTTAGCCGGTATAATTTTTGATCATTTACTGCACTAATAACTTTACATTTCTTTTACGGCTGATTAGAAATGTAATGGTCTCAATAGTTCCTAATTAGTTCCGTTTCAAAGTAAATTTGCGTACATTTATGAGGAGATGTTATATTAATCAAAATAAGATATTATTGAAAATACTAGTTAATTTATAATTTAAGCAGTTGCTATTACTAATTACCAAAATTAGATTTTGTTAATATAACTACTACAAAAAATTTAAGTAAGATGTAGAGAGTCGTAAACTTTAAATGTGCAATTAATATTTTACACTTTTATAATTGTATTTCATTAAAATACAATAAAAAGTAGTCGCAAGTGTGAAAATTGCGTGTTTACCATGGCGAGTCTCAGACCCCATATTGTACAGGCGCTCCACACGTACTCTCCAATATGTCAAAACTAATAGTCAAAAAATACCTACACTTATTATTTACATTTTTTAATTCATTATATGCTCTAGAAAAGTTACGAAAAATGTTTCATCGCATGTTAGAAACTGACTATTTAACTTAGCAATCATCTACTCTACTGGCCATTTATAATATATTCATTTCTTCCATGGAAAATAAAGAGTAATTACTTTAGGATTTCAACTAAATTGAAACACAAAGATTAGCTATCATCCACCTATTGTATCTTCGTTAAAAGATGATGTCGCAAAGCAAATCATACGAAAACTTTAACATCTGCGGATTTATTTTCCAACCCTTCCGAATTGGCACTGCGATTATGCACACACGTCGAGATGTTTTTTCTCTTCAATTATGGCGATGTAGCAATGGCCAATTGCCAAGACTGACCCTGTGTCAATCGATAATCTTTCTAGTTTTCATCGTCCTTTCTCTCTCGACCTCACTCTTCTTTTGCCATTTCTCATATATATGTATATATACAGCACGACTACTTTGAATAATTTACTTTCTTTAAATATATATATTTAAAGAAAGTAAATTATAATTTAAAACTAAATAAGCATAATTGATATTTTAATTTGAAACGCACACAACTATCATAAATGAAAATACATTGTCTTGTAAATTGATGTCTTCAAGACTTTTAATCATTTTAAAAAAACCCATAAGATTGCAGATGCAACATTTTCCGTAGTGTCCTGGTCGCAAAGGAAAACTTGATTGACATGTTTTTCTGTATCATCGCGTCTACGAGAAAAACACAAACATTGCGCGCGCGTCCTTTTTCCACGACTGCGCCAAGTAGCCGTTCAATCAATATGCGACTGTAGGAACAGAACCCGAGAATATTCCATCTCTCGACTTTCGCTTATCTTTTATATATATATTAGGTTCATTTTTTTAATTTTCATATTTGCAAAAATGATTAGCATGTAAAGGAAAGGAATGTTGCATTGGTGATATGGTTAAAATAATTAGATAAATAGAATTTTGCAGTATTCGAGGGTCAGTGTCTAAGAATAATTTTTGGTACATTTTTTTTATTATTGCAATATTAATCTTTTCTTTAGATTATTTTGCAAGATACATTGTCATACATTATTGCTGAATACAATTGTTTTATCAATACATAGTTTCTTTAAATCCTATTGTTACACTTTTGAAAGAAATTTAATTTACTCAAAAGAGGATGCCATCGGTTGCCCTCGATAAATATCAATAGGAAACGCATAAAACTATTACAAACATGAAGAATTTATGTAAATTTAAAGATTCCTATACGAATTTGCCAGTATACAAGTGGGGAAACATTTTAAAAGTAATTTTTTGTACTTCTCACTATTAATTGTCGCACGAAATCTTGATTTTTCCGCTTAGTTCACTAAACTTCATTTTAATCATTATATATTTATACACACGAAGAAAAATATTGTAGAATTACATGAAGTGTTCGAATAAATCTCACATGCTACAAAATGTATGCGCAGTAGATGCGCACAACCTTAAAAATAATGTCAAACTAAGTTTACATATATCACGTACAGATATTATACGATTGCTGTAACGATTATTTTTTTTTCTCGGCAGATTATCGCGTCAGTAATATACTTTTTATTTGTATACAGTTAATGGATACTACTTATATTGATTTGTAAGTATACATGCATATGTTTATGCTTGAAATATTATCAGCGCTGACGGGAGAATTGATGCTCGACTTTCGGACGATAGCCGTACAAAAATATGACTACAGATTTACGAAATGCAAGTGCAAAATGTTTTTACCTGTTAAGCTTTGTATATGACTCTAGATCCTGGTCAGATTATGCTTCAATTCTGCCCAGAATCTACTTTATGGATCTGAACAGAATCTAGTTTACAGAGCAGCCTGATTAATTTTTTACTTGAGTATGTTCTCAAAAAATAACAATTATTAATGCTTGAAAATTTAGTAAATAATGCAAACAAGACTCTTAATAAATAAATTTTCATAAGGCTTGATAATGAGATTCAAAAAATGTAATCTAAGTTTCAAAAAATGACTTTTTTCAAAATAACTTTATTTTACACTAATTCAAAATATGCTCCTCTATTATTACAATAATGATTGCACATGGGAAATATAAGGCACTAAATATTTTTAATTGTGCAATAATTTCTGAAAATTTCAACGATAATACAATAATAGATACTCCGGAGCCTACTAAAAAAATGATGAGAAGTTGAACGACTAAAATATTCGAGTCAATTCCTTTAGTTTGAGTTCCATCCTTCAATAGATTATTATTTTGAGATAAATTATTGGTATAAGACCAAACTTTAGAAAAATTAGCTTCCATCATTCTCAAGAAAATCTTATTAAATTTCTCAACGAAATGCTTTGTTTTTTCATAAAAATACGTCAAAAAGTTATAAGGTACTTTCGGATTTTCTATTTTCATAAATACTCTCTTTTCATATTTATTATGTGAGTTCATTATTGAAATTGGCGATGTATTCAGCAGTTATACAAGCATAATTAGCCGTTATTTTCAATCTAGATACGCATTCGTATATATCCAATAAATTTTCCATCTTTGACTTGATCTTTTGACTTGATTCATCATCAGACGAAAACAAAAAATCGACAGTCACCACATTCTTCTAGTCGACTATTTCTTTTACACTGCTGAAAGATTTTTCTTTAGTCTCGATTTTTATTTTCATAATTTGTACAAAGGTGTCGCTTACACAAAAGCTCGATATAATAGTTATCCAAATGAAGAAAAACTTATCAATGTGTTTTTGTGGGTGGTGAGGTGCTGAAATTCCCAAACCTAGAGATATCGCATTAGTTAATTGCCAGCACTTCTTTTCGAATTTCTGTGAATTCGAAAGAATCATTATAAAGCCAAACAGTGTTAAACCTGCGATTAAATCATAAAGTAACGCATGTGATAGACTCAATCGATTTTTGTGGTAAATCGGCACTAGAGCAACGTAGTTTACATATTCAAAAGCAACACTAGTTTCGAACCACTTATAGAAATTGTACGCATATGCGTATACCGTTACTGGTGACATGTTTACTATATCAGATTCAAACATTATTATGTAATTATGTATGATCTCCGTTAAATTGTTTTTTACACTGAGTTCTTCAACAAAGTCCATTGTAAAGTTTAAGAATTTTGAAAGCTCGACCGTATAGCCGAAGTACAATCCATCAGCTTTTTCTACCGATCCATTTTTATCTCGTTTTATTATATCCATAAACGGTGGTCTGTGATAAAAGGGCATTTTCATACCATACCCATTCATATTCTGAAGTTTGTCAGGAAAAAGTGAAGCTTTTGAGTACCAAGGATTGATATCATACCTTTCGTTGACGTTGTTAAATGGAATGTAATGATATTTAATGGGTTCAACATTTTCGGCATTATTAAACACTTTTAAAATTGTGACATCGAGAAACTTCTTTGTCCAAGCATATTTGAGAATTGCTTTTAAAGAATTCTCCATGTTCTCTTTTAGAGATGAAATTACAAGTAAATATTTCGGTCGTGTGAACTTTGGTGATAGTATTGCAAAAGAATCGAAAAATTGATGCACTTTCTCAAGATCACTGCCTTCATTGTCATTGTCAAGACAGAGCGGTATTAAATACACCGCAATGTTGCTTGATCTAGAATAAACACTCGAAGCTTGCTTGTTATCTCTTGAAATCGTTATGATCTCTTTTAAATTTACACAAACTATTGGAATGCTTCGGGAAAGATCTTTAATTTTGTCAAACAACTTCGTATCTTCAGCTCTAGAAATAATGATAGTAATTTGATACGAATTAAGTCTTGAAAGTTCTTGAATTACAGAACGTGTCCATTTTTCTCCAAGTATGCAATGGATGCTACTAATACTTAAGATTATAATTAATGGGATCTTAAAATTCATAATTAGCTT
>UELV01102105.1:0-14546 GCA_900490015.1 Megastigmus stigmatizans
GTGTGTGTGCGTGTGCGTGTGTGTGTGTGTGTTACCCCTCGATGCGCTCTCTCTGCGCCGATGCATCGCGATATATAGAAAGAGGGAGAAAGAGAGCGAGCAAAAAAGCAACCCGATGTCTATATATACATATATATATGTGGTGTGTGTATATGTGCAGCTATCGCATGCGCACGTGTGCGTGCGAGAGAGAGGGAGAGAGAGAGAGAGAGAAAGAGAGAAGCGGTGGTGCCCGCCAGTGCCGCCGACTACTACGACGTCGGTGGCGGCGGCGACGAGGCCTCTCCCAAATCAATATTACTCGTTTAAAAAAAGCACCACCTGTAATCACGCACTTCGGGACGCGACTTCCGAAACCAACCCCTTTTTTCTCTCTCCTTTCATACTGCGCTTATTGTACATTTAAGATGTCGCTGACCTTTCTCAGCTGGCGTACGGCGCGACAAGATGCTGGATGGGTATATTTTAGATTCGGGGAGTTGCACGGAGCGCATATTTTGTCAGTGAGTTTTCGAGGTTTTTTGTTTTATACGCGAGCAACGAATTGGGCGAGCGCCGCGCTCTTGGAAGTTTACGATTCGCACGAGTCTCTTGCGAATGGAGCGTTGCGAATCCCTTTATGGGAAAGATCGGTTAGTTTTGGGGGTTGTACCAGATTTTAGGGTTCTTACTCGGCTGCGAGACTTGGCTGTTTAGAGATTTTCGCTTTTTTTTGAGTAGATACGGTTCTAGTAAGGAATCCGATGCCTATGAGCCTTGTAAAGCGTCTTATCAACAGTTGTAATTTGGATAGTTTGTGCAAGATTAGTGGATGAGTCCCGAGAAGGGTCAGACGACATGTATACATAGATATACTACCCGTGCTGATTTGAAAAGTTTAAAATAAAATATCTCGGTTACCTCTACGATTAGTAAGAAAGTTCTCTTTGCTAAAAAATTATGTGTCCCATAATTTACATATTGATGTAGAGTTCTAATTGTTATCATTCCCTGAACTAAATGCACATAAGCCCTATTCACACTTCACTTCGTCATGAATATCATAAAGTTTTAAAATTAACCTTAAATGAAAATTTTTTTTAAATCATTCGAAGAATGCTTTATCTTATATAAAATTTACAATACCGTAATATATATTATTATAGTTCGGAAAATCTATATGCAAATATTCGAAAACTTTTTACTGCAAGTTTTATCAAATTTTATGCAAAACGCGATGAGTTACCGCTTGGCGAAGTAATTTTAGACAAGAGCTTTAAAAAATCTCTTGCGCAGCAATTCTGTCGCTGCATACTTTCAGCTACAACAGCCTTACAGTGGCGTTAAAAATTAAATTTTTACGAGCAATATATTCGCATGATTTTCTAATTAACTAACAAGTATGTGAGTATGTACTGAAAATCACTTTTCTTACCGTAAACCCTTTGTAACTGCGTATCCATTCAAATTGACATACACGGAAAACGTATAATAATGATCTTCTGCAGGTCATTAAAAGTCAAAATACATTTAAATCAGTGGGTAGCTTTAATTCGGATTAAAAAGGGTTCAATATATTACTTAATTTGCTGCATCGACGCTCCGATGCTGCCATGGCTCGACTACACGTTTATTTGCAGAGAAAATTCATTTTTTAGAAAATAGGCCTGTTTTAAATTAGATTTTAAAGCAAAGAGTGTGTTATAATGGAATAATTATGCATCAGTAACCGAATCGCTGTACTGGAAATTGATTAAAGCATTTATTTTAGGAAATAATCAGTATATTATAGAGAATATTTTAAAAGAGGAGACGAATTTTCTACGAGAAGAGTTTGCGAATGCATCTAAAAATCGATATTCGTTTCTTCCTTCGGTTTAATTCGAGCAATATTTCGGATTAGAAAGAATGAAAATTCGAAAGATTGCAATCGTCTTCGTATAACTGAAAGCTAATCAGAGTTGAAAAAACTTGGTTACAAAATGTATGTAATAGGATACTGCGCGAGTATGCAAGATTTCGAAAAGTAGTGAAATATGATAACCTTTTAACAAAAAAATGAAATTCTTTCGTTCCTTTGAAACTGAATTGTATGCAACACTTTTTATTTTATCATTGATTATGTTGGTAAATAATAATAATCAATTACATCAGAATATTACATTAGCCCAATAAATTAAAATTGAGGAGATTGATATTTCCATATCGCAATATTTTCTTAATTTTCATAAAGCACTGAGTTTAAAAACAGAAACAGTAAATACATTGATCTAGACTTAGGTATTTGTATATTTTCTACATAAAATATGCAACCCAGTTTCGCGATTCAAATGGATGCATTCGGTCACTTCATATCTGGATGTGAAAAGTTTTGGCAGCGAAAGTACATCCATCAAAGGTGACGCGAGTCCATACCATAGTAATTAATCAAATACTCTTTGAATCGAAAATATGAAGGAAATATACTTGGGCAAAATCTGAATTCTGCGCAACTTTTTTTGTATAAAAGTCTTGTAATATATTGAATTTCTAGTATGATACATAATCGAACTCTGTAGTACATTGTTCAAAATTTTTGTATAAGTTATAAAATAATGAAGGAGCATGAAGGTAAGTTCATTTCATTCCATTTAAGTTCATCAAACTTCCAATATTCGAAGGAATAAGCGGCATTATATATTTATCAAGAATTAAATATTAGTATTGCTAAGGACTTGTGTATATAAATAATTATACAACGAATTTTATGGATAAATGTTAAATTATCAAAAATACCATTGAATTAAAATTGCGGAGGCATCAATTATTACCATAAGTTCAATGCTATTAATGCGTAATTGTATTCACTAATGAATAAGCAACTACTTCTGCATGAATATTGCTCTGGATGCAGATTGATCAATTCATAAAAATAACAAAACGTTGCTAGTAATTAAATATTTATTTCATTATTGACTGCTTAAGCTAATAATAGTCACAACGTACAAGGTTTCCGATAATATTTTTCATTAAATTTGACATCTATGGCTTCTATTAGTTACAGGAAATATAAATCCTGAACCATTGATTATGCGATTAAAGTCAAATCTTAAATACGTTGGAGGACCTTGTACTATACTATTTTCAGTGTCCAAAGTATTATATATAAGCCTTACATACAGTTGAAATCTTGAAAGAAAATTGTTTCAAATTTAAAATACCGCACAAAGTGTCAAGTTTCAAGATAAATTATTTATGTTGCAAAGTACACACAAACAATTTATTGTTATACAACGAAAAATAAAGATAAAGATACCACTGTTAAGTGAAAGGGTATTCTCACTTAGAAGTTGATTCTTCTCAGCATAAAGAATGTTTTTGAGTTCTATTTAAAACTAACCTGGACATAGATCATAGAATATAAGGTTATAAAATAACACGAAAATTGTATAATATATAGTAACTTAAGAAGTACACCTATTACAATGGAAGAAAACATAATAAATATCAAGTTCATTTCAACCAGCGATAAAAACCAATTCTCAATCCACTTTTAAGAGAATTCGTCGATTCAGTACTAGCAGTCATGACAACCGACTAATCCCGAGCGCACGATACAATTTCTCTCCCTCGCACATCTTCTAAAATGCATCCTCAAACGAACAAAATCAATTCACGAAATACCCCAGAGGAAAAAGGGAATAGCGCAATCCCACGTGCGGCCTCTAAAAAATATAAGCCCAGGTAAGTGGAAGAGAGTGCAAGGGGCACACGAAAACACTCGTCACCTCAATCGCGCGATATCCCTCCACATGGCCGCAAGAAGACAAACGCAAAATAAAGAAGAAAGCCCTCGCGAGAGCTAGAGAGGGAGAGAGAGAGGTGCCGCGATCGAGAATACATAAGCAAAAAAGGGGGAGAGAGAGAAGAAGGAAGGAAGGAAGGAAGGAAGGAAGGAAGGGAGAGAATAGTGGGGGCGGCGAAGCGTCGGCGGCGGCGGCGGTGGCGGCGGTCGAGACGATTGAATGAGTTTCGCGCAGACAGTCGTCGGGGAGGTTTCCGAGGCGTTGAGACAGGTCAAGTTGGCCGCGTGTCTAGGGGGCTCTCACTCTCTCTCTCTCTCTCGCTTCGAGGGGAGTCCCAGAACACGTTGCGTAGGAGTCGCGCACACGCACTTATATTCGAAGCCCCCCGACTTTCCCGCCAAGATCGTGCGCAGCGCCGCCGTCGCCGCCGCAGCTGCTTCCTTTGTATACTCCGCCGCGTGTATAGGTTGCGAGACTGCTGCCGCGTGCGCTGCTTCTCGCTTTCTTTGGATCGGCTTCGCTTTTTCAGGGGTTCGATTATTGCGAGGAGACAGTGGCTCTTTTTCTAGTAGCTCTTCTTTTCAGGGTTTTTTTTTTCGGGGTGGGCACGTAACGAAGGGGTTTATGGGAGCTAACATATTGCGGAGCTGGAGGGTATGGCATAGCGATTTTTGGGTATGCGGCTTGAGCGTGTCGCTTTGGGGCCTGTGTGCACCTGCACGCGCGAGAGGAGGAAACGCGATTTTATGAAATAATTAGCGGGATCGAAGGGATTTGACGGTGGCTGGACAGACTTTTAAGAAGGTGATTTTGTTGCTTGATGATGGAACTAGTAAACAATGTGGATGTCTTGCAGCTCCCGTTATACATCCACTCATATTACACGAATTTTTACAGTTTTAAGGTATTATAATAAGGCGGGTATAATAGTCGATCCTGAAAATATTGGTTGTAAGAGGAAAATAAATTGTTACTAAGAAGGCACCGGGTACTGAATAATGTGACTACTAAACTGGACTGTATTCAGTAGTCATATCCAGATTATCAAAAATTTTTCTTTTTTCTTTTCCCACAACACTTATAGGTATACGTAATAACCCAGAGATAATTTAGAAATATGCATTGAGTCAGACATCCGTTCGATTTATACATTTTTCAAGTATAAAAAGTACATATAAGCACATACGAAAACGTTGAAAATGATTTGACGTCCATATTCTGCACTTGACATCTAAGAGCTGTCAATATTCTTGTCAATATTAATGTCAACGTTAACATTGTGATTCTTTCCGTGAAAAAGGAGCGTCTACTAATTTCTAAGTGAATCTTTGAGTTTCAATGTAAACCTCGTAATTAGGGTACATGATGTAAACAAGTATATTAAACAGTACTTATGGCATAAAGATTAATAAAAAAAAGTTCGATAAAGAACTGAATGCAATAATCAGTTTGATCTCACTTGTCAATAATATCTTAATTATGCGAAAACGCTCGGGAGAAATACTTGGGCACTTTAGAGCTGCCAAGCAGTGGCATATATAAGCTGTTCGAGTAAAAAGTTTTTAATTCAAACGATGATTCGCGCAATGAGAAGCCGAGTAATGCCGCAACCCTAGAAATTACTGTTTTAAATACTTAAGTTACTCTTATAAAGTTAGATAGTAGTATATAGCTGTAAGTGTGGACTAATTACGGTTAAATTAAAGATTATTTACAATCGGGTCTGGACTGGTCGACTTAGAAAAGTTTTTCATTTGTTATTATGACCTAAGGTCGATAAAATTGGTTTACTTCTGATGACTCAATAAACGTATTGGAGTCTGTTGTAGGGATGTCTGTAAATTTCGCTGTACTAAATGTGAAACATTCTTAATAAATCAGAGTAGGAAGATTATTAACTACTTCTTGGTTCAAGATTAAAGAAGTTAAGCTTAAATAGCTATTTGCGATATGTTGTCTTGTGAGAATATATTATCTAGCAGCATAATTTCCAGTCGAGGTAATGTATTTAGGTATTCGGAGAGCCGAACATATACATTAAAAAGAACGGATAGCTATTTAAAATTGTTATTTAAATTAAGAAAAATTGGTATTAAACCTGTTTGAATCTCTACAGTTTAAACAGTTTCGACTGATTTATAAAGTTATTACTGAGCCATCAAACATAGGGAATTCATAGAAATTGAACCACAAGATTCTAATTGAAAATGGTTTTAATTTTTTACTTCCACTCGAGCTTCTACTTATATAAATTGATGAATAAACTGAAAATCAAAAATCCAAACTGGAAAATAACAGATAAAATGTAAATTAAATTTGTTTAATGATCTCTGCGAGTCGTAATACCTGCTAATGAAAAATGAGAAAAAAAAATTAAAATATTCTCATTTTTTCCGTGCTAAGGTTTGACAGTCAATGCCGAGCTCATCAAAGCTTTGCAATTCAGTTTGCTCAAAAAATTAAAATGTTTTAATCAATGCATCACGTACCAAAACATTTTAATTATTTTAACAAATTTTCACAGCTCTGATTAAGATATCCACTATGAAAATGTTATAATTCGTAGAAAGCGTTTTCTTGAAAATCTGCTTTTGAGTCGTTCTTTAAGTCTTGAGATCTGCAATTTCTATACGTTCCTTGAAATTTTTTGAAGCAGCATTAGGGCACCAGAAACTAATATTCATTGAAAAAACTGTATGTACATTTTTACATTTCAAGTATATTTGCGTAAATATTCGTGTTCGAAGTGTGCAGTATGCAGTAAATTGAGTTCTGGTTCTTGTAACATGCACATATTGCTCTATAAGCAAACTGGAAACAGGTTGTAATTTTCTTTAAGGATATATATATCCTTGACTACGATTTCCACAGACACATAATAATAAATGTAATATTATACTCTTTCGAGTAATATCAAACACTTCTTACAAAAATTGTAAGAATCATTTTCTTAAAAAGATTTATCGTAAAGTTATAATAATTTACATATATGTATATATATATATCACGTCATATTGGGTCAAAGTATACGGAGTGTGTGCCGATAGCACCTAAATTTCAGCTCAATTGAACAATTTGTTGGAAGTTTATCCCATAAATTGCGCAAAAAGAAACTTTAAATTGTTATTCTTTACGATTTTTATTAGAATAGCGCGCAGGATATAAACATATCTGCGGGAAGTCGGGTGATTTACAGCAAACAGTTTCATAAAAATCGACTGCGCATACATCTTTTCTTGCACAGCTCAATAAAAGACGCATTATAAATCTTTGTTTTTCGTCCTTCCGTGCAGTGCTGCAGTACTTTGCGCTTTCCAAAGATCAGCTAACAAAAAGCTTTCAATTATACAACACCAGTCCAAAGTGACGGACCGATAAGCTTAAAAAGAAACAAGCTTAGAGCAATCGCAGGTCAAACATCATCGAAACAATCTTATATATTTCACGCGAGCGAGCATCGCATGGCTCAAGCCTTTAAATTACTAGGTACTTCGCCCAACAGTTCAATTTCGTAAATCAGCCGAGCTCCCTCGCTCGCGACAAAGCCGCATAAATCCGCCAAAATTCGCGAATAAAGCAATTAACGAAATTTCCTCTCTTCTCTCTCGCGTGTACGGTGCAATTCTCCACTATATACATATATATATATATATATACGAAATACACGAGCGCGTGCATTTCCTTAATCGACTGTCATTCTTAGCGCTCGGCTTGCGAAAGCTGCTGCCGTTGCCGTTGCTGCTGCTGCTGCTGCTGCTGCAATGCCGGGCGTTATATTCGCGAGGGGTCGAGAGCAACGAAGACAGGACAAAAAAAGGGGAGAGAGTGGGAGAGAGAGTGGTGCAAAAAAGGAAGAGAGTGAGAGAGAGAAGCTCTGGTCAGCAGCAGCAGCAGCACCAGCAGCAGCAGAGAGATAGAGGAAGAGGAGGTGGAGGAGGTGGAGGAGGTGGAGGAGGACGATGCGGGCTTGCAAAGCGCGCGGGGCATTATCTCCTAAACCTAAAATCGATACAGTGTGCTCGCCGGAGAGAGAAAAACGTCGGTGAATTTTCCGAGAGATAAATGGCGGCTCATTGGGAAAACCCTTCCTCCTCCCCCTCCCTCGCTCTCTCTCTCTCTCTCTCTCTCTCTTTGCTGCCCTCTTCTATATATATCGCCGCGAGAGAGAGAGAGTCCGCTTCGATCCCCGTGCGAACGTCCTTTTCCTCTCTCTCCCCCTGCGGCCTCTTTCTCCTCTTTTCTCCTCTCTCTCTCTCACTCACTCTGTCGCTGCTGCTGCTGCCGCTGCCGCTGCTGTTTCTTCTTCCCTCTTTTCCCCACCTTTCTCTCTCTCTCTCTCTCTGGTTCTCCCCCCGCGAGCTGCGAGCTAACGCGAGCCCGCGCTTTTTTGCCTCTCTCTTCCCTCTTTTCCTTCTATATACGCGGCGCTCCTCTCTTGCCTTCCCTTCCTACCCGCTGCCGCTGCCGCTGCCGCTGCTGCTGCACGTGTTTTTTTGCTCTCTCCCTCTCTCTCTCTCTCTCTCTCTTTGCCAGCAGCTCTCTATGTGTCTCTCGCTTCGCGCTGGCGTTAATAAAAAATTTCCGAATAAATGATGGAACGAGGAGGAGGATCTTGATATGGTGCAGGAACTCGTAAGGGAGAGATAGGGAGAGAGAGGGGAACGGGTGGCTCCTCCTATATTTGAATTCTGGACTCTGGCTCTGCGTTGATTGGGAATTTGAAAAATGAATGGGTTATTGGCTTGAGATATATACTCTTTAGTTGCTTTTGATTTTGATGAAAGTGCGCGGTGCGAGCGGGGGGGGGGATTCATCCTCTCTTCTCTCTTTCTCTTTGACTCTTTGGTCCCCTCTGCGTGTATATGTGTGTGTACGCGCGCCTCCAGCTCACTTTTTCTGTTTCCTCTCGTTTCCCGGTTCATCATAAGCCGGATTACTGGCAGAATTTTTGGTGAAAATCGTAGCCCATTCCCTTTCTCTCTCGGCCCCCCCCCTCCCCGCCCCGTTTTTTACATCCCGCAGAGGAAAAGATATTTTCGTATACCGGAGGAGAGCGAGGCACTGCACAAACACACGGCCATAGAGGATCTTTGCAAATAGACGGATCGAATCCTTATTCGCGCGATGCGCATCAGAAACGTTTTTGATAAAGTTTTTCGTGATTTCGAATCAACGAGAGCCGCAGCTCTGTGCTCCTTGTCTCCATTTTTTTCGTCAGAGTCGCGTGTGTACGACCGACCTACGCAAACGTGGATGCGCGCACGAGTGGCGCGGACTTTTTTTGAAAACTTATTCCGCGGATGAGGATATATAACTTATTTTTATGCAGCCGACCATAAATCTCGTTAAAAACTGATCGCTTGCCAAAGTGAATCAGATTCGTGGTCTGTGGATTTAAATGTTTTTAGATGTGACCTTAGATCGGAGGCGTGAAAAAAAAAAGAGAACCTCGGCTTAGGGATGCGATGACTTGTGTATAACATGCACGGAAAGAACAATTTGCACCGATGTTATACTCGAAAAGCTCACGTATTTAATAAACATATCGAAAAATTTTGCGGCTGTCACGCGGGAATATTGCCTCGCATCCTTGAGCAGAATGAATACGCAATAAGAGCTATGTTACAGGTCTCGCGTCTGCCGCGCATAGATCATTCGCCGCCCAATGAATCTCGTGCATTGAATTTCCAAGTTATACCCACTGACGTCTACTCACTTTTCCTTCGACATGAACAGTGCGACGCGGCGAATATTTTCTTGCACGCTTCTTTATATGGCTTAAAGTCGTGCGAAATGAACTTTCTTCTAAAGATGAAGAATATTTTTTCATAATCAATAGGATTTTTTTTTCTTAAGCTACGGCCGGCGGTTCAATTAAAACTCAGATATAAAATCTCCATATTATTTGCTTGCGCAAAGCCATAACTGCGAGGACAAAAGCAGCCGTATACAGTCATCGAAATCCCCAAAATTTCTATAATATTCCCCTCCTCTGCGCCGCAGCTTTAATCATTCGCGAGCCTATAAGCAGCCGAAGAACTGAGAATATTCGGGTGCCGCACCGAAAACTCATCCATCCGCAGGGGCATCGCTGATGCTGCAGCTGCACTACACAAAAACCGAGTGTCTCATCGGCTGCTGCTGCTGCGACGCTTGCTACTGCAGTAGAACACCAGCAGCGGCGACAGCAGTCGAGAAAACTAAAGATAAAGTCGCCGACTAGAAACGGAGACGGAGGCGCTTACTGCACGCGCTACAGCCAGGGCAAGAAAGGAAGTGCAACGGGCTGCGAAAGAGAAAGAGAGAGAGAGAGAGAGAGAGAGAGAGAAGGAGGGAGCGAAGCGCGGCATGCGACACTCGCTCTCTCTCTCTATCTTTCGGTTCTCTTCCTCCGGGAGAGTTCAGAGGTGGAGAGACTATATTTATCCGGCAATGTAATATTTGGATACACCTTCGGTGCGCGGCCATATTCGTTTGTCTCTCTCTCTTTCTCTCTGCAGTGGCTCGATTCTCTCTCCAGCAGCGTGCACACGACCATCTTCTTTTGCCTGCACTCTGCCTCTCTCGGCCCGTCACGCGCTTTTTCTCCTCGCGGCACGCCGGAGCTCTGGATATCCGTATTTTTAAATATTGCGTTATGTAAATTGACGGCCCACTTTCGGTTTGTGGGGCTGTGTTTCTGTGAAAGACTTCGGAGGCGCAGCAAACGATGGAAATCTTTCGATGAATCACGCGACGATTTCCTTCGGCGAGGGATGCTCTTTGGCGCTAAACGTAAACTGCGCGAGGCAAGCTTTTCGGTACACGAGCGACGTGTTTTTCTAGGAGAGCAGTTTCTCCCTCTCTTTCTCTCTTTTTTTTTTTTGGAGAAATATTGCTTTTTAATCAAGCCGCGCACCGATATAAGGTTTCGTTTTTCAACAAACAGCACGCGGATTTGTTTTTTCGCGAAATTAAAAGGGATTTCCCGCGCGAGCAAAAACAATACATGGATGGAAGAATAATATAATTCGCTCGCGCCCAGCTGAAGATTCAGGATGTAAGTTCCCGCGCGGGTCATGTTAAGCGACTTGGTATATAATTATGACAGCGGGGGCTGGATAAATATCCGTACAAATTGATGCGTGCGGAGGAGTCTGTATATTTATCTACGTCGTAGTAGAAATTGGCCCGATACAGTCAGACTGACACGTCAACCGTTACCGAGTTTAGATGCATTTATCAACTAACTTGGTTTAAGTTTCGCTGGGCGGGTTTTTTGCTCTCCTTCGCGGTGTAACAGATATAACTTTGGCGGCTGCTTCATTCATGCCAACCGTATTTCAACGAAACCGAATAATGCTGATCGCAGAGAAGTTATAACTTGACTAAAGTTACAAGTTCGCGTTCCTTATTTGGTTTCGCGCGAAAATCAATTGATTCCGCATTTATCGTCTGTTTGTGTTTTCCATTTCGAAATTGAAACGTTCCAGAAATGCATCGTTGCATTTTTGTCTTCATAGCCTGTGCGTCGGTTCTCTGGAATCATTATAGAGAGGCAATGTATGACAAAAATACATTCCCTTTCGACTCGTCTGTTTACGCACTCCATTTGCAGCGGCAAACTATATTCTTCAAAAGCACCTCTTCCCGCTAACTTTATTCATTACCATCTTAAAAATACACCTCATCATCATCACGGACAGAATAGAAAAATAAAAAACGATAGCGCCACACACCTCATTGCCATCACCAGAAAAATAAAGAAAACCTACAAATATGTATGCAAGTTGAAAACTCATTTTATCGTATCGTGCATATAGCCGCGCGTCGCGTTTGTCGCGCGCAATTTTATCACAAAGAGTGTCGTCGTCGCCGTAGTCGTCGCGTGCATCGGGACAGAGAGAGAGTGAGAGAGAGAGGAGCGCGCGTGGTTCCTTGCCCTCTGCGACGCCGCGCTTTATTTATATCTAAAGCGTAACGAGCGTATGCATTGCAGAACTGCGTCTCTCTCTGCAGCAGCTACTGCTGCTGCTGTCTCTCTCTCTCCCCTCGTGCGCGCCACCTTCTCTCTCTTTTTCTTTTTTTTTGTAGCGTCCACATCCCTTTCTGTATCTCTTTAGGTTCTATGTCTCGGTCGTTTTTTGAATTTTCCTTTTTTGCCCATTTGCGCCAAGACTCGCGTCTTCGTGCGCGTCTCTCTTTTTTCCCCTGCTTCGTTTTGGCGCGCCAAAGCTTTTGTTTATACGGCTATATCTGCTTGTTTATGCGATATAGTCTTTTTTCAAAATTCTTATTATCTATAGTAAAAATTTATTTGGATTATCTGCGAACTTAACGAAAATCGATGCAACATCACGGAATAACAATCGCATAAAAGCTAAAATTTACTTACCTCACACTTTACGAAAGAGTATAAAAACTAAAATAAACCCGGGGTCGCTTTAAATGTTCGTGCAACATCGCAATTCATCGTTACATAAAAAAAGACGGGAGAGAAAGAGAGAGAGAGAAGAGAGAGAGAGAGAGAGAAGGAAAGGTACAAACTGTAAACATTTCATTATGCGCTCTTAAAGCCACATTAACGCCACTCGCAAGAGAATCTCCACAATTCAAGTCTCCGTGGAACGAAAATAAAGTTATCCCGTTGGTTTCGATCGGCTCGCAAAGGCAAACGAAACGAAAAGGAAAAAAAGAGCAAAAAGCCCCTTTGTCGCCTCACGGTATAAAAGAGAGAGAGAGAATGAGAGGGAGAGAGAGAAAAAAGAACGAGTAGAAAATCCGGTAGCCAGGTCCTCCTCTCCTTCTCTCGCGCCCAAAATAATTGCAAAACAATAACGAGAGGCCGCAAATTAGATAATAAAAATCCCCTTAAGAAAGCAAAGTGCCAAACAATCGGCCCGTCTCTACCTTCTCTCTTTTTCTCCCCGGCTCGCCGTCCATCTCTCCCTCGTCGTCGTCGTCGTCGTCGTCGTCGTCGTAGTCGTGGTGCTTTCTTTTGGCCTCTTCGTCTTCCTTCTTCTCCTCTCCCATACCTCTCCGACGCGGCCGCGAAAACGTTCCCCCACACGAGTGAGAGAGAGAGAGAGAGAGAGAGAGAGAGAGAGAGAGAGAGAGAGAGAGAGAGAGAAAGGGAGAGTCAGAGGCGAGCGGCCAAGCGCTTATCTCGCTCGCCACCTCAATTAGGCGATTCGCCCTTTACGCGCACGCAAGTGCAAAGACCCTAGAGCGACACTCTGCCAACGACGTCGTGGCTCTCTTTCTCTCTCTCTCTCTCTCTCTGGACGTCGCTTTTCTCTCTCTTGCCTTCTCTCCCCTCCTTTTAAGTGTGTTTTTCCTAGAGTTAATGCCCCCTATACTGATTTGTTTTTGTTTAGTTTTCCGAGCGAGATTCAAGGCTGGGGACACGTTGATAATTCACGTGCGCTCGACTGACTTTAACTAATTTATTCTTCTTTTTTTGTTCTTATCTAGTGAAAAAAAGCGCCAGCTTAATATGTATATGTAACTTTTTTTTCTGTGCGACGAAAGAAAAATTGAAACTTGATACGTTGAAAATTACGTCGTGCGGAAAAAGCTTGTATACGCCAAAATAATTCCATTCATATGTACACCTAAAATAAGTTTTTACATAAATTGGATCGATACTTTTGCTCGCAATGCATACTATGTGACATTATTTTTGTTTACTTTTAATGAAGGCCAACAAACGGTAAACGTCTGTTTAAACTTAATCGGAACGAACAGCAGTAAAACGACATAATTCTAAAATTTATTGTCTTGTAAAATTTTGGCGGTTGCGCGATTCCATGCGTAAAGGTATAAAATTGAAAGAAAAAACAAACAGTGTGTTTTGCATTTTTTGCTCGAGAGCTGCGGGGAAACAAACTAATGGGAAAAAATAAAATTAGGTGCACATGACATTTTTACATCCAGTTATAAAAACCCTAATTAAACGTTTTTATTTTCCATATACAAATGCAGGTTATAAATTGAAACTTGAAATGAGACTTTCGCCCCCCCCCCTCCACCAAAACCAGAATATTTATTGGTATAGTGTTGGATTCAAGGAGCATCGCTGATTGAATTTTCATCGATCAGGGCTGATTTTTTCTTTTCTTTTTCGGTATAACACCCGTACAACAGACTGTGCACCAGAAATGTGGTAATAGCTTATATTTTCAACTATGTAATTCAGCATTCAGAATGTCTTAAGCAAACTTAATAATAATAACAGCAAAAATCGTCTTTTACACGCAGTCTTAACCACCCTAATCTCTAAAAAAGAAAAGAAAAAGAACTCGAGGCGGCTCAAAGTAAGACCGCACAGGCAAGCAAAAAATAAAGCCAGAAGAAATTAGCGCCGCACACAACGTCTCCTAAAAGTCCTCAATGCGCCGTTACGCTTTTAGAGCTGCGAAATTTCGCTGCTGCTGTGCGGAGACTCGCGCGCGTTTGCCGCAGTATATAGCGGATAAGCAAAATAGAGGGAGGGAAGAGAGACGGGGAAGACGCAAGAGAGTCGCACGCGAAGCAGCAGAGGGAGAAAAGAGAAATTATTGCAACTCTTGCTAGAGAGAGAGAGAGAGAGAGAGAAAGAGAGGGGGGAGGGAGTGTCATTCGCCAGGCTGCGCGACTTCTCGAGGAAAAGCCTCTCGCTTCGGCAAAAGTATAATTAGTTGCACAATTCGCTCTCTCTCTCTCTCCCCTTTTCTCCTACGTTGCTTCTTCGAGCGCGCGCGCGACTTTCGACGGAAGGAGGGAGTCAGAGAGAGAGAGAGAGAGAGAGAGAGAGAGAGAGAG
>UELV01102107.1:0-39075 GCA_900490015.1 Megastigmus stigmatizans
ATATATATATATATATATATATACTTTGTATAGAATATTATATGACAATGGAGCTGAATTTGGATGATTACTGTAGACAATAAATAATGAAAAACAAAATGGGGTTGGGGGGTAGGGGAGGGGGGGCTGGATAAAATTACGATATATAAAATTAATAGGTACGTTATAAGGTGAGATAATACGAAAAAACTTCAGATGGGTATATTAAAGGTGATAATTTACCAAGAGTAATACAAAAAGGTTGATACAAACAAAACCAAAAAAAAACGTAAACTAATTAACAATATTATAAAGGTAATAAAGAACACTAACAGAGAGAGAAAGAGAGAGAGATTTTTTGAGTAAGAGACAGATAGAAATAGGTACCTTAACGGCGCTTTAGATATTCATTCGAAACTCCAGAAAAACAGGCTGCACCCATATATAATCATTAAAATGTCACCATCAGAATTCAGATATATATATATCAGAAAAAGGTAAGATTCGTTATTTAGCTTTTTCTTTTTTTTTTGTACATCATCTACAGCCGACATTCTTTTTATACAGCTCGTTTAAATAAAAATAAAAAAATAAATTGTACCGCATATCTGTAATGCTTTCGATATTATATACTGTTATATGTTAAAACTTTGATTTGTAATATTCATTTCTTTCTGCTGTTTTGTTCGCCGTTTATTACGTACCTTGTGATCGCCCATGCAGGCAAGCGGTCCTATGATGCCGTATTCGATGGCACTGGGCGACGATACCTGCACACAGAGTAATCGCCAATTTTATATTAAATATATATGATATTGTTGAATATAATTGAAGTGCTTTTGATTGGAACTGTTTGATTTGATTAACATTAATTTATGCATGACATGCCGACTATGCGCATCATTTCATTCTGCCATTAGTGGCTAAACAACACATTGAATAATTTAGATAAATGCAGTAAATGGAATTGATATTATGGATTCGAATGCCATTGGTGAGAGAATTAAGAAACTGTATTTCGCCAAACGCGATGTATAATTGATTTCGACCACTCCGAAAATATACGCGAAATATCTATATAGTTAGAAATATATATCTGCCTACAATGAAAAGCACTCATACACTCGAATTTTAATTACAATGGCAATATTGGTATCGTGCATCCAGTGAACAGGAATAATGTACACAATTATTTAATGGTCGAATACACGTTGTTGTTAACGAAATATGGGTATATCGATCGTTTGCGGTAAAGATGTACCGGGTGAAATTAATTAGGCTAAAGAACTGATTGTTTCAGTTTAGCGGTGATTAATATATACAGCTATCAAAACGATGACATATCACAATAACGCATATTTAATTATAAATTAGGACGAAAGCATGCGATTTCGACAAACATTTCATTTATAATTATAATTTAATTTATGTAAGCAGCCATTCTAAAATATCACCAATTGAGTTATTGTTTCATAAATAATAAATATACGCGTGGGGAAGTAAACGGTATTATATAGTATATGTTATTATCGATGCCCGTCAAAAGTAATGCATACGCGATCCGTGGGTTGAATAGTAATAATAAATCAATGCTGTAGTAATTATTGAATCTTACCCTTTAAAGCTGGCAATTAACGTTAAACATAAGTGGAAAATTAACATAAAAAACAGAGTCATAACTTGTAGTAGATATTATACATAAAAATATACGTTGATATTTTTTAATAAATCAGTAAAAGTCAAAATAAATTAAACGAACATTTTATCAAACAATTCTATCGATGAGTAACGGTATATAAATTATCTCCAACACTTTTTCCGAATGTTTATTCAGCACATACAGCTCAAGAGTTTACAAGAACACTTAGCGTCAAGTTTAACACTGTAATAGTTTCCAAACAAAACTGAGTTATAGTGCAAATTACCTAAGCACACTGTTTAATCCAACTGAATGGCGGTTATGACCGCATAATTAATACAAAACTTTTCCAGAGAAAACTTTTAACTAACCAGGAACGCCTACAAATGCGTTAAATATAGCCGCGCGTTACGAGCGTTTTATCTAAAAGCAGCGTAAATACATTCTTCTCGCCGCTACATATCCGACGAACTATTCAATTCCAATTTTATCATCCCGCACATTTATCGCGCGTTAAAATCGCCATTGCTCGCGTGTATATAGACTTTGAGAAAATCTATAATCAACTCTGTATACATAACCTCGCACCTATTATTCCCTTGTGCATTGTTTTATTTTTAAAATTCAAAATTATCACGGACGATGTATATATATAGTAGGTCGGTTAATCGCATGAAAGAAGTCGATGGACTTACGTCTTTGACTAGTGACTTTGCTGTGGGACTTAGCAACACCCGATCGCACCAGGCGGGCACACGAGTCTGCATGTAGTTCGTCCCTTCCTTAACGTCCTCCTCGAACGGATAGCTCGGCACGAACTTGATCGGGAACTCGAATAGCCTCCCCTCGAAGTCTCCTAGTTCCTTGTCGTACTCCCGCAGCTGTGTGTGCGTGTGTTCCGTCGGCACAAAAGCAATCCCCAGTTTTACCGCTCGCTACTACTCTTTATTGTTTCTCGCTGCGCTATGTAGCGTTATTTGATTTTGCCTCGGTAAACGGGCGACCGGGGGAAAGGGGGAGAGAATAAAGTTTTGCGATCGCGGTAAAGGCTAGATTGTAATTTTTCTTTTCTATCGATACGGCAATACTATCTTCTATATACTATCAGGGATAGATGAATATTAGAAAATTGACGTTTTTTTATTGTTTGCGGTATATTTTAGGAAAGACAATTTTTTGAATATACTTTTAAAATGAGAAGCATCGATTTGAATGGATATTGTAGGAAATCAGACATTGTGCTCTGTATAAACACGAGAAGAAAAATTGCACTTTAAAAATTGATCGTATCACCAATAATAATAAACATAAATATTTATTTCAAGGGTTTATCATTTTTAAGGCTAAAGCTGGTTATTTTTATAGAATGCACCAGAGGGATATAATTAAATACTGTTCCTAGATATTATGCATCGAAGTTTCCATGAGCCATTTTACCGGATAATCAAACTTTATTTACAATATTAAAATTTTATATATAAAAGTTTAGTTTTTTACTTTTTAAAAATTAACGTTTTAACATTATTATATATTTATAACTTTTCTACTAGATTAATAGTGCAGTAAAAACCGTTATATTCAAAGTCCGACTGTACATAGATGTTACTACTCGTTTTCCTATATTTTTAAATCAAGTCGTTTATTTTATCTTTACTTGTATTATATATTTATCTAAAAATTAACGCCTCGTTATTATATTAGTTTTTTTTCTGTAGTTTTACATTATAATTATTTAGGAAACTCGCGGCATTATCGATTTTGTCACGTACAGTTTTAGTTTATCAAAAATTTATAACTCCTGCACTTCAGATATAAATATTAATGTATCGCATTGCGTATTTATATATTGCATTAAAGTATTATTCCGCTAAGAGTATAATTATTATCATGAGTATTTAAAGTTTATCTTTATTATGATACTAATCGTAAAGTCTTCGATATCAAAACAAATACAATAAGTGCAAATTCATATTTATTTATAGTCAAGCCATCATAAGTTTATTTTCAATTTTATTCCTTTACCTACAATCGTTTATAAATTCGTTTTATTAGAGAAACCTTAGGGAAAAAATCAATAGAATTGAAATTGGATATTTTATTGTTATAAGTTTTTTTATCATAGCGGCGAAAAAAAATCTATACGGAATATCATCAAAATCATTAAACCTGAGCTTCGGTACACACTTGTTCGTATTACGCGTATATCCGATCGACTTTAAGCTGAATAATTCATCGCAACAGATGGTGAGAGATGAAAAATGAGATTTTCGTCAAAGTGCGCAGAGATTAGTAGCTATAGCATCGGCTTACCCATTGTCCGCTGTTTTCTATGAAGACCTGCTGATGCTCGTGATGCGAGAATTCCTTTTTGCCAAGGGTCAGAATGAGATCGTCACTCTCGTTCCGGAACTGCATCTTCGAGAGGCTTCCCTTGTTCGACTGCTTGCTCTCGCGCGTATCCGCCGTGAGTTTCTGTCGAGCAGATCAAGCGTAACGCGCATATATATATATATGTGTGAGTGTGTGTGTGTGTGTGATGGGATTGATTAAGCACAGCTGCACAAAAGGACCGGATTTTATGTGGTTTCGAGGCTAAGCCGCCTGAGATCGTCGAATGATTGCAATCCATTGTTACACATGGAAAAAATATCGCAACTCAAAGTCATAGGACGAACTTTTATATCGTTCATTTGCTTTATGCAAAAAAGCAACTTTGGTTTGCAGTTACAATTTAACGAAATCGTAGCTTACGATTAAATAAATTTGATGGTATAAAACAATAACATTAATATGATACTATCGCTGAATCTTTACATAGAATAATAACATCTATAAAGTACTGTTGTTAAAAAAAAAAGAACCGTCATAGACACGATATCAAATTTAATGTAAAATGTGAATTTGACAAACGCTCGTAGGAAGATAATGCAAAAGAAATAAAAAAGAACCTCCTTACCTTAATGACACCGGCAGTGTCCGTTCTAAAGTTAAAGTCCCCAAAAAGGAAGTAGGGCGCGTTCGCATAGTGATCGTTGTGAAACCTGTCTAACGTGTGCTCCAAAGCTCTTCGACGTGTTTTGCTGTAAACCGATGGGAACTGAAACAAATGTTTTTCTTTTTGTTTACGTATTTTCTAGTTTATACACAATGAGCTTTACTGTTATAAAGCTATTATTTTTTAATCCAAGCTAAGTGTAAGGTTAAATTATTATAATTCATTTATAAAATTAACTGTTCCTATAACGGAGTTTCGGTTTTCTTAAGAGACCCAGTTTTCATTACTTAACGCTTATACACCGCAGCTTATGAAGTTTCGGACGTAGTATATAAGTAAAAATAGAAGTTTAATCTTGAGCACTTGGCTATTATAATTAAAACTAAGTAGGATCACTTAAAAAATTACGGTACGGTAGTCAGTTTGAAAGTCTCTATATAAAAGCTTATGTAGTCCTTTCACATTTACTATTATTTTTAAAAAGTAAAATTATTATTTTTAAAAAATTTCAGTTATAAAATAATCAAAATTAACTCGTGTCTCCATGTATTGTAAGCCAAGTATTTACTTTCCCTTATCCTTCATTTAACTCTAGAGCTTACTTTTTATTATTCAAAATCTTGGATCATTATTCATTAAACATTACTTTTTTTTTGTACTGATTACATTTCTCTGAAAGACACGGATAAAGAAACAGATAGACTAACATGGTCTATCCTCAATTTGCTATTCTCAACTTAATAAGATTATCTCTGTCGGTCTCACCGTTTCCATGGCGATGAAATTACTGGCATCGTGGAATAAGTGAATGTTTATGAGATCAAATACTGTGCCTCTGACGCTCCATCTTGTCCTGAGGAATCCCTTCCTCGACCACTTGCACTCGGGGAAAAAGTCTTGTGGGAACTTGGCTTTTTCTTTGGTCGTTATGGCTTCAATGTTGCCCGAGTGAATCTCCCGGCCGTTCACCGGTACGAATGTTCCCTCTGAAACCATTGCAATTACAGTTATGATTCGTGAAAAGTGCTCGGGAGTTCGCTTAAAGGGTGCTTTTGTACCACGAAACAAAAAAAGGGTAGAGTGAAAATCTCTGCGACAATTAGGGACAGATAGGATAATAAAATTAGATCAAGAGCAAATGAGGAAAAATTGTCTATTGATATGAATTATTCTTTTTTCAAACTATAAAAATATCGAATTGATGAAAATATTTACATTCATCAAAATATTATTTTAAGTTAATATCGAAGTCTGAATATTCATTTATATACTAAATATTACATCGAACTAAATTATATTATCTTCGGAATAAATATTATTTAAGCTGAAGGAAATTCTTTAGCATTTATATTCGAATAAACTACAGAATGAAATAAGCTTGACATTATCAGTATACTTTTTGCTTAAGCATTTTAATTCATTCAAACTCATTTTCTATAGATACAATTCCAAATCTACGATATGATACTAAAATCATAAGTTTATTGATAGTGTTCACAATTGCTCTACGAGACTTTCGCAATTCGGAACGGCCGAGAGTCCAAATTACAAAATTACCGTAAAAATAATTCATTCAGCCCTAAGCAATTTGCACATTAAAAACGGATGATTTTCGTTTATGCAAGGCAAGCAGTAAAAATTGTTCTTTGAGTGTACACTGAAAAAATTATTTAGAACTAGACTGTTTTCTAATTTGTTGTACTACAATTAAATGAAACATGGGATTAGTTACATAAGATTACGTTAATGCGATGTAAAGCATTTTAAACTTTTACTCATTGCAAATGTTTTTTTTTTTTTTTTTGTACAGTCGAAAAGCAGTTGCTCGAAGTAAAGAATAAAGCAACTAGTACAAGAGACGTACCTTTAAAGTCCCACAACAGTACATCCTTTAAAGTTTCGTGCGCAAAATATAAATTCCCCAGTGCCTGAAAGATGAAACAATGCAATTTATAACGTCGTAATACTATTATTCAATTATGCTAAATAATAATTTTAATTTTCATTATGCATGAGCATTTATGAAAATTAAAACATGTTTCTGAGGCCAGAAAAATGCGACTAATAGTCAGGTTAAAAATGTAATTGATATGTACTGTATAATTTTATATGAATACAACATCTTTAATGTTATTTCTGAGAGTTGCGGGTAGTGATATTTTTAAAATAATTCTTGCAGAAATATTATAACTTATAGATCGATATCCTGGTGTATCGCATTAGAATTTATTTCGGTGTTAGTACAATTTAAAAAAATGTCTTAGTGAAAATGGACATTGATATCTTTATTAGTTACAATAAAACGATTAAAAGTTTATGCATTAAAAATGTTATAATATACATTGATATTCGTTCTACTAACCGTGAAGTGTTCAGCCGAGGAGAAATCCTCATCCAAGAAGACTCTGACTTTATCAAAAAGTCGCAGCTCCTCCGAGTTCATTAACAGCCTGAAGAAAGTATTGCAATTAATAAAAGTGTATAATTCATATCTATTGCTCAACAATCATAGCTTATTTTTAAATTCAGTCCAAGATATTTAAAAGTTCCAAAAGCGTTGAAACTTAATTATGTGTTGAGAATTTTAAATTAGAAATTCACCTTTAAATATATCCGTAGCTAAATAATAAATGGCCCATTTCAATGGCTATTTTTAACCTTAGATTCTGATTTGTTTTATATTTACAAAATAATCTCGTTTTCTGCATGTATCATTCTCTATTTGTAAACATTAGCTTGCCAAATAATAAATGACCAGAAAATTTCGTAAAAATCTGATCCTAAAATACACGGGATTGTGCAAAGAAAATATTTATGTTTAAATTTAAGTATTTGCCTAAAAAGGTCTTCTATAATTTAAAGAATCGCACGATAAAAATCTTTTTACAAATATTGCACTGTGAAATATAATTATCTTATGATTCTACCAAGTTTACTCGTTTTAAGCAATCGCAACTGATTTTTCCCAAGGATTCTTTTGAAATAGTAATTCAGTACGCAGCAGACTAATGGAATTTAATTCTCTACTGCCGTACCTTATATGTCACCGCCACAGAGAAATTTCTTATTTAATACCTCAGATAATTGATGAAGATGAATAACCCTAAAGACACACGTGTCCCCACAGCTTAATCCTTACAATCATATCTTATGAATTAAATAAAAAAAATAAAAGTTCGAAAGTGGATACCCAGTGTGCCGGCGGTGTAACTAAATTATGAATATAATGCAAATCGGGTCTATCGTGCGAGACTGCAGGCCGATGTCTTAATACACCTGGTCTGTTGTAATCTGCGACAGAGTTATAGCCAAATTCCGTCCTACTTAGCACCACGACCTTGTCTTAAATTTATGAAATATGGTTCCATGTCTGATATGCAGATTTTGGTGGAAATCTCATATCTTACGAACAATTTATTTTTCTTATGTAAATGCTGCGAGTTGCAATCCTATACACTTTACTTATTTGTGATATAAAAGAAATGCTTAAGAATAAGAAGCTATAACTATAGGAATTTAATATTTTAATACGCATATATTTTATAATTTATGAATCACAGAATTCATTTATATTCTTTCCATTTAATTTTCCTTTATGATCGTTCTTTATTGCGAATATATTTCAAAAGTTTCAGATCTTGTTAAAAGAGAGTGTCATACTAAAAAATTGTGTCGTTCGACTGAAAATTTCCAGAGGATATTCATTAAAAGCTTAATTAACTTTGCAGGGCGGAATCTCTTCGTTTTATTATTTTTTATCGCGAGCTTTTATTTTACATGAGTAGCCGTTTTTAGTTCTTTCTAAAATTAAAAAAAAAAATATTTTTTCCGAATATTCACGAGTTTTGGAAATATTTATATTTAACAAACTCGCTATAGCAGCCTATGTTATATCCACATTGTTATTGAAACTAAAATATTTTAAGTGATTTTTAAACTTTTAAATTTTATCTAACAATTAAGAACTGAACCATTTTTAAAATAAATAAAGCTCGGTAGAAATAAAATGGTCAAATTAAATAACACGAAATTGTAAAACTAAGCATTTTTTTTATGCCGAAAAGTAAGTTCTCCGGAAATTTTTCAACCTCTTTATCAGCCCTTAATCCTGGACACTTTTTACAGTCATAATTCTGCTAGGAAGCGGTTATGAGTAACTGCCACCATAATTCCGCAATAACAATTTCCCCAACAATAATGTCCAATTACAGGGAAAAATCATTGATCCATTTAACGGATACCATCAAAAGCACATACCATTTCTCCATGAACTCGCACAGCAGCGCAACGGAAATGAAAACCCTTCCTATAACGATTCGTCCCTCAAACCAAAGAAAAAAAAACACTCAATATCTCAAATAAAGCTCTCCCACAGTCTGATTAATCGGTGCGCGGTTCTAGCCATTTATTTCAACCCTGCGCGTCCTCGCTATATCTCTCTTTCTTTCTCTCCGAGTCCGCGTGACCTCGTACTCAAGCGATTATAAAATATATATAGGTATATATACATAATTCCCGCGACTCGCACACCTACTTTTTACCCGATATACACGGGAGATTCTTTGAAGTTATAAGCTCGCTCAACTGTTGTACATGCGGCCGCCGCGTTGGATATTATATCTATTTTTAATCGCGTTCTCTCCTACCCACCTCCTCCTCTTTCTTTCTTTCTTGCCTCTTTTCTCTCTCTCTCTCTCTCTCTCTCTCTCTCTCTCTCTCTATAGTTTTATTAAAACAGCGTGCGAAGCGGTCGCGTATATATACCCACCGAGAAGAGAGATGAATTAACGTTAGACTAACTTTTGCCTTGATCGATGCGGTCGTTACGCGCGCGCGTGCAGAGAGAATAAACCACACCGACGCAGAGCTTATCGGATATGTTACGGGAAATTTTGCGCGAGCGATCTAATTTGTACGCGAGAGGAAGTTGGGGCGTATATCGATGAAAAGAGAGAGAGAGAGAGAGAAAGGTCTGTTGCAGATTGTGAAAGATAATCCGCAGCGCATCATATACATATATATACACTATCGTATATAAGCTGCAGCGAGCAGCGAGTTTAGTTTCATCGAGTTTATTAAAACACGGTTATCTTGTTCCACGGCGGAATATTTGATTAAATCTGGAATAATCCGCCGGATTCAATTTATAACGTTAATGAGTTTCGCGCAAGACTATTTTATGGAATTTAATCGGATTGTATAGGATATACAGCCTGAAATTAATATTGCGCGAAGCGATGAAAGAATCGTGTAGCTAATAAAGAAATATCGATAGGCGATATGAGTATTTTTTTCCCGGAGCGTATTATAATACTTTGTTTATCAAAGAACTCCAATATTGTTTACGAAACTTTTTTTTAAGTGTCTATTATAAATCATAAAACCGCTAATAATCTTAAAATATACGAATATGCCTATACGCGCTTTTTAAAAGTAAGCGGTCGTTTTTTACAAACGCTATGGAGTCGAATTTCATCACAGAATATATATTTGGCAGGGAGAGCCGAACTTGAGACTTGTTGTTTTTTCAAAATCCATAGCGAAAGAAAACTTTGAATTATGAGTAAGAAAATATTGTTAAAAAAACTTTCAACATACTCGATGATTAATTAAATGTTTTCAAGTGAATAAACCCAGACAATTGTTTCGCTTTATATCGAGTTTTAATCAATGAATATTATATAGTCGGTTAGCGCGCATTCGATACCAATGAACCAGTTATCTGTACCTAAATTTAAAATCTCGGTCAGAAATGAATTTCTCGCTGCTGCCCTTTTGCTTATAGGAAAGCCACCGAGATGGAAATTCGTGGCGTTCCATTCGGGTATCAATTAATCACGTAGCATCAAATGCTATAAATTAATTATATTTGGTATTTCGGTAACAAATTAAATGGCAGAATAAACGGCCTCAGACAGTCAAGTATAAAGTATGAATGGCATCGAATACGAAGTTCTAATTGGAGTAATTCTTACACTGTTGCGTATAGATGTACACCCGCTTTTTTCGTACAATTAGAATTTTCCTTAAAAATAGAAACTTAATTTTTTAATTGAATCTGGTAAATTTTTGAGACATAATTAAGACGTATATTGTATTTTTTGGTAAAAACAATATTGATAGAGGTCGTTAAATACGGGTTCAAAGTTTGTATTTTTTTATGTATATATATATAGGTATACGGCCCTATTACATGAGTTAATACAATATCGTGGCATCACACGACTTTCAATTTGAAATAATTTTTTGCACATAAATTATAATGATGTTAATCACTTGAAAATTGAACTGATTTATTCTCGGATTTATGTACTGATCAATTTCTGTATTGATAAAAAGTTTCGTTAAAATTCAATAATTATTTTTCAAGAGAGCATATACCAAAACTCGACATTTGCGTGCCCGTGGAACATCGAAACGGGAAAAGAATCACTTATTTTCATACATAAACAGGTAAAATATGTTCCTATAACGTTTCTTGAAAAAAAAATCGACTTTTATATAAAGAAGGAAAATTTATTTTGGTTTTTCTAAAAGTATTAATATTTATTAGCGATACAAATACATTTTAATATTTAAGTAAAGAAATTCAAGCTTATTTCTTAGAAGTTAATGTAAACCAATAGTATATGTTTGTACTCAATTAGTAATGTATTGTTGTAAAAATCTTTATTCGTATAAATACTTAGTTTTTAGGCGCTGATAAAATTATGATAAAAAGTAAGAAAGCTGGTTAGAATACTTATTAAAAACAAATGAAAATCAGGAAAGGGGATTTTATGAGAAACCCTTACCCATTTCTGACATTTTTTTTTGAACTTTTAACTACATGCGCCCAGATACTCGTATCCGCATAACCTGTACAATTTTTATTGAAAGGGTTTCATCGATTATTTACGAGCTGAGAATCGTCTTGCTTCAACCTATAATTTCTGTTAAAAGCAGCTCAAAGTAATTCCCCTCTCTGCGCGCATATACGGAAAACATATGTGAACAAAGTAACAGTGTATTTAATAATTATTGGTAGGCAAAATTGTATAATTAGGAGGTGCGCAGCGACTTGATCGAATATTTTCCAGAAACTAAAATATTTCAGTTTGATTTATACTCCACGATTGTATTACATAATTTAGTAGTATACAATAGTGATACATACTATTACAGCCAACAATATCATTAGAATGGCTAATAATATATTTCGACCATCTCATTATTCGTTAATTTCTTCAGTCACATCGGTTTACTCTCCCTAACTTTTAGCTTAAAATATCACTGATACAATCTACCTATAATACTTAAATTCCAATCGTTAAAAAGCTTCTTCTCGGCACACACCGCGGCAGAGCATCCTTAAAAAAGCTAGTATAATAGACATGCCCAGATTGACCAAGCGCTCTAACCAAATCAGCGAGAAAGTCATTAGGAATTATGCGCGACAGTCAACGCGCGCGACAAGGCATATAAGCGCGTCTCGCTCTCTCTCGTCTAGTCTCTGCTGCAGCAGCGGCAGGACAATAGCGACAGTGATGCGCGGCAGTTAAATCAATTTGGACACCCCACCGGGCGTCTCGCCTCCTTCACGTAATCGCGAGCGCACGCATATATACATATACAGAGGCGCCGCGCGCGACAGAGTTTTCGCGTGACTGTGCGCGGCATTATATCACACGAGGATATATAGGACTCGATGTGCGCGTAGTATATAGCCGCTTTTGTTTTGCCTCACCCCTGAATCTGTGTGTGTGTGTGTGTGTGCGACTGCTCTATAATTAAATTAGTTCAAGGAAAAGGTGTGTGCGAACCAGAGAGAGAGAGAGAGAGTCGAGTCGTCGCGCGCAGTTGAAACTTGATTATATACTCGAGGGCTGGTACAACGCGACTATGTGATGGGCTTTGATATATATCGTTGACGTTGGATAGTCGCTGGGCGTTTGAGAGTTCCAATTTTCGAGCTATATATTGCGCCGTTGGTTTATGATGGTCTATATAGGGAGATTTTGGATTAAGGAGCGTGCTAAGAGGTGAACGCGACGATGGCTCTCTCCTATAAAATGTGGACGAGCTATTATGTGCTAAAGTTGGGATTTCGATGAGCGAGTTTTGGAACTGAAGGAGTATTTGAGGGATTCAATTCTCTAAGAAGATCCAAACTTTTATTGCCAGGCGGAAATTAAATGTGAAAAGCCGGTCGAGCGAGCAAATTGAAGGAGAAGAGTGAAACTTTAAATTCGTCCTTTCGCGCAGGGACTGAATGTTCGGTAACACCGCGGCTGTATTAACTATACTTGCGTCATCGTTTAAATAGTTTTCGACTTCAATGAATTAATTATCTCTATTGTATACGTAGTTACAAGCGCAATCTTCCAAATTTGGCATTGTTACATTCGCGATTAAATTTTGCGAATCTCTCGCTTGGATTTGAATTCATGAATCCAAATCTCAGCGCTCACAGCGACCGCAAGAATCACTCGGAAAAGTCATATCCTTTTTTGTACGGACAATTGGTTCAAATTGATGCACTAAAATCTCATTATAACGTTTTTTATATTTAACTTTGTTATACATAGTAGGAATTTCGAGCTCGGCCTTTTAGGATTACGGATACTCGAAAATTGGGTCGCTCGAACATCGCGAAATAATTAGGAAAATACTTGCGCGGCTCTGCATAAAAGCGTATAAGCTGCTCGGCAAAATTTCAAGAGCACTAATTATCCGATATAGAAGTTTCCTAAGGCTCGTCAAACTAAAAATGGAAATTTCTTTGAAAATATTTATGTTCAGATTTTTTGTACGATGCTTGGTGTTGATACAGCTAAAAGTAGTTTTAGAGTTTGCGCATATCACTGAGACATTGTTTTAAGTATATTTACATATTAAACATTAAAATGTTAACGTACAGATTTATATGCAAATTTTAGTTAATGTTTTTATTATATATTTTTCGAATTGCGCACATAATGTTCTTGCATCGTTCAACTACACAATTTTAAAAATTTTGAAGCAAATGTAAAACTGTAAAATGGAAATGGAAAAGAAAAACTGAGAAGAATCTGAGAGAGAATATGGCATGTGAATAGTTTGAATTGAATTTATAACAGATGCCAGAACCGAAATCTTAAAAGTTACGTACTCTCGGAGACATAATACTATACGCAAAAAAAGAACTAAAAATTGTTTATACATATAAGTACAATAAATTATTAACTTGCGAACTTCAGAAATATTATGAAGTAACTGATACCATAAATATTTTAATTTGGATGAGACTGGCGTTCTTTAATTACATGAAAAAGATTGTTATTATATAAAATTATTTATTAACTCGAAAGCGCAAGAAGTTTGTATCATTTTTAATGTGAATCTACGTAAATTGTTTCACTTTCTACTAGGTTCCTTGGGAATTGCTACGTTTAATTTAATCACTCCCTTATAATTAAATCGCAAGCTTCGACCCTTCGCCACCTCTGCATAATATAAAAAACGCGAGATTCGCCAGCAGAATTTATAAAATGGGCAGTTTAAAAGGTGGAATTAACCTGATAATAGAGCATAGAATGTTAAACGTAGGATATATATATATATATGTATATATACGTGTATATTTCAGATTGCAAATCATGAATATGTTGTACCTTACGAAATCCTCGACGTGCCTCATGCTTTCGGCATAATTCTTTCCTCCTACTTCCTGGCAATGTAGGGCGATGAACTTTGGATCCAGTCGCGATATGGTCTGAGGAAATAACGTCGATAAAAATTATGATTAGGTAATTAAAAAAAAATAACAAAGGATTTGGCTTTTGATGTCCGTATGTCCTGTTTTATTTCTATCTACTCACTGATAAGAATTCTTCTGTCCATATTTTCAGCATGACACTCGGCTGAAACAATTGAAAAATATATTTTAGTTATTTTTTTAATTATATAAGTAAGCTTATAGATAAATGATGAAATTTACAAAAAGAAATTTTTGAAACTGAAAAGTGCTTAAAATACTGATTTTGGTTTATGTTACGTTTCATTTTCGTGCAGTATAACTTTATATTTTATATATTTTTAACTTTGTTAACAACTTTAAAAGCTTGTATAGGATATGTCAGTTTTAAAATAATAAATAATATTGTTCCGTAAACTTCAAAGATTAAAAAAAATTAAATAACTTTTATAATTATAGTTATTTGGCGGTAATTTTTCAAAGTACATAGTTCACAATGTAACTGGATGTTCAAAATAGAATGCCACATTCGTATGGGTTGAAGTTGTAGCATGAAAAGGGTCTGCATATCATTATAAAAATGATATTCAAGAGTCGAAACATGGTTCGTGTCCCTGAAAGCTTTTTGGTACATTGGTTTATTTCTTGCGACGTGCAAAATATACCTTTGCTTCCATAATGGATTTTAGCTTTATAATTGTATAATTCATAAAAACATTTGAAAAACTGAAAATGGAGATTAGGTAATGGAAGGTTGTTAATGAAATTAATTTATTTATATCAATTTTATACAAATCTTATAACTTTTGTACACATCATCTATTTTAAGATGATTCGACCAATAATAAACGTTCTAATAATTTTGCTTACTGTTATTTTAAAGCAGTCTTTTGTCCCAGCTTTGAAATCAATTTTAAACAGACATTTGTATCGCTAATAATCGTTGCACCAAACCAGTAAATCTAAATATAAGCTGAAAGGTACGTAGATTTTCATTCAGGTTATATATAGTACAATTATAATTTAATATCGATAAAGCTATATATTTATTACTGAGAAGTAGACAAAAACGGATTCATATTACGCAGGCAAGTCTCGGACATTCCTCTGGGATTCAGGCATTGACCACAAATAACGATATTCCCTGAAGGATTCCGATACCAATGCTTGGACAAACACAATAATAGATTCCGAACAATCTCTATTGTATACAGAGACTATTTATGAATCTTTTACTATAGATAAGCGTAAGACTGTTTATTGTTTGACTGTGTGCAATAATGCTTATTTTAGGTTACTAACGAAGAGATGACTAAGAACGCGGGTTCTGGGTTTGCTTGAAATTTAATTGGAATTTTTCTGTGCGGGTCCTATTTTTAAGATATTCACCAATCCATACTGCTTTTTATGGATTAGGATATCCACATATTCTTTGCAAAGAAATATAATATATCTGATATACAGTTTGATATACAGTATAAAGAAAGATGAATATCTTTAATTCCAGGGCCTACATTCCTGGCCATGTCCTTGTAAGACGCTTTTAAAGAACTGTAGCAAAATAGTAAAGTTTGATAGTCTTAATTAACGTTGGCAGATAATAAATTAAAAACGAAGATCGAACGTAATGTACTCTCTAAAGTTAAGAACGAAATACTTCATTAAATTTTTATGAGTACTCGAAGTAAACTCATTGTCGTATATCACACAAGAAGTTCAATTAAGATATATTGCAGAATAACTTAATTTCAAATATGTAGACTAAAATAGGATCCATCAACTTACATGTTAAAATTACAAGTATTTATAAAATCAAATAAGCCTTAATACAAAAGTTAATTATGTTTTATTTTTTCAATAAACAATCAGTAAACGGTCCCATTAAATAATTGCTATTAAAATTTGAAAGTGTTCAAATTTTATATTTTATAATGTGAGAAACTTCAATATGTATAGTTTGAAATATTCTTTTAGTATGTCTTTAAAAATAATGCTAACCATTTTAACAACCATTTCCGTTTTATTAACTTTCTGTAATTCTGAGATCGCAGATTTCTCGCGTCTCACATAATTACAGTGAAATAACACTTAAAGCTGTTACGACTACAATACAACGAATGGAAAATTTTGTAGGCATACCGTAATAACTTTAGACATGGGACTTGTGTAAGAGTCGGAATACAATTATTTGTTTATTTGAAATTAACATTTCAAATTAAACATTTAAGAAATAAATACAAGATAAATAAAACATGATCTGATCGAGGTTGTTACACCTAAAATTTATTGACTAAATCTATAGTGAAATCATTATTTTTGTGTCCATTAACTTATAAAACACAAGGCTTATTATGTCTTTGGTAACTAGTAACTGCACAGACTACTTAACCAACCAACTAACAAATATGTGTAGGAAAATTTGGAATAGTTCTAGTTGACAACTAGACCAACTCTCTTCTTAAAATAAATGTGAAATACTTCACGTCACAATAAATAATTTTAATAGCTTTATGCACTTATTATTGCAATCAGCATTTATTTATAAACTTTATTACATTCGCATTTGCACGAACGAAAGTTTTTGCAAAGTCATTATTTTGTTTTATTATCATTATGTTTCTTTGTTCAGTAAAATAAATACACCATGTGCACTTTTTCTTTTGTTTAGTTATTTTTGTATACGTTCCATAAGTTCCTCGCATTTATCTTATGTATACAACTTGCGTAAGGATTGAGAAAATAAAGTTTTTATTCGAAACTTATACCGTCAATGTATATTATCTTTCTTTTTACTGCCTACAGATTACTCACCTTCTTCTATAAATAAACAACATCCGTTAAATTTGAAGTTTAAATAAAAATACAACTATTTATAGTGTCAAAATTACATATGTCTAAAATTCAACACTAATTAATAAAAGTTATCATTTTTGCTTAATTACATTCTATGAATACTTTTATAAATTCACCATGAGTACTTACTCACTAATTAAGTCTCAAAGCACATAGTCATCCGCTTAATTATTATTTGTTACGTTGTCAAAGATACCTTGAAAGTTAATCGAAATGGTCGTAAACTGTACATTTAAATTAAAGTCTTCTTTTACGAGCAATTCGATCTACGTAGCAACCATTTACCCGATACGTGCGTAAGTCGTCCCTTAGGTGTTAAAGGAAGTGCTCCGGTTACAAGGAGCTCTTTTAGACACAACTAAATTTATTTATTCTACAGTAAATGTTGGATATTAAAAGTTTAATAAAAATTTGTTAAACTAGTTTGCTCAAATTTTCAAGCTTGTTTAAACTAAATACAATGTCAGTCATAAGCTCTACATTCAGACGATATTTTCCATACAGTTAACATAGTAACAACAGCACACGAGGTAATACAGAAATTTAATTTATTTTATACGGCAATAAAGGCAAATGAGAATTTCTGTTTGAAACTCAAGGAAATTAAAAAAAAATAAAAGACCAAAACATATAATCACCTTGTTAAGGCAAAAATTCGTTTGGAAAATTCGTATTAAACTTCAGAATTTATATAGGCGTAAGTGGATTGCAGTATTAAGCTAGTATGGCTCTGACTAAATACTATTTTCGTACCTATTCGGTTACATAAAACAATGAACGCTTTTTATCAACTTGATATAAGCAAAAATCTTATATTTAGTAATATATATTAATTACAAATAAAAAATTAATAATAAAATGACCTTCTAAACAGTACTAAAGGCAAATATTGTAAGTTTCCACAAATACCTAAATTGTATTTACCCATAATATTGAATAAAAATTTATGATTCCTACATATACGTGAAAGTATTGTTATTCTTTTTATTAAACAATCAATCATATTCTTTCCGGTTTGAGAACATCCAAAGTGGGAGAGGTATTATCCAATTTCGCTCTTGTGATTAAGCCACTCATCACTAATACACGATCAACCATCAACATGTGGTCAAGGCATTGGTTAACCGCACACGGAATTGTTGTGGTATGGTACATAGTATAAAACTATCCTTTTTTACTATTTAAATTGTTTATTATAAATATAGATCAACATCTAAAAAAAATAATTTTGATCAAATAAAGAATCAACGTGCTGTGCTTGAATGAAAAACAGTCCTAGAAAATAAATACCAATTTTTCACATCTGTTCAAAATATGTATACATTATAGTAAACAGCATCTATGATATTTAGTAAGTTCTTGGTCACGTTTTTGTTCAAATGTTAGTTTTTAAAATGGTTTAATTTAAATTATAACTTTTATACAGACTACCTAAATTATCTCAAACTACAAAAATCTATGAGATAATAATTCCGTCTGCTGTTTGATTGAGCAATCATGCAGACCAATGAACCGAAGCTGATTCAACTATTCTTTCGTTTCGAATTTCAGTCCATTGAACTGAGATTTTCTGTCCAAAGAATTTGGAGTGCATGTTTATGCTCTATGCAAATATCCTGATAAAAAAAATTGCACTTCCAAGGCGAAAACACTAAACAAAAACCAAGATTATATTACTGCCAGAACCGTTTGAATAGTCAGTTTCTGCGTTGCGTAATTTTTCTAACAATAACAGGTGGGATGCTACATGCTTGCGAGTGACGGCAAAATTACTTGTAGAATTTTATTTATGAAAATTTATAACTTTAGCTAGTGCAAAAACTCACCTCAGTTTCTATTAAATTATTACAAACTTTGAAAATAACACATTTTTATAGTACATCATTGATATAATTATTAAAAAATGTGAAATTTTTTTATTGAATTTAAAGGAATGCAATTAAAATTTTTTACCTACTATAGTATTCAAGAATTTTCTTGAACTTAGCCCTATAAGTTTCATCTTTCAAACGCAATCGCTAAAATTGATCTAGAAATTGATGTGACAAATTATAGTTTATTTTTCAAAAAAGTGCATGTTTTGTTGGGATTTTTTTAAAAAACTTGTGGTTGTAAGCCCGAAACAGTTTTGCTTGATAGTTGCAATACTGATAGAATGTAGTATAAATATCTATCTCTTAAAACCTCGTTGGATTTTTTCAATTCAATTCATTAGATGCCAAGATATCATACTTTAGGTACAGCAAATACTGCCCAAATACCTAAGACATCTGCCATTTTGAATTTTTACAATATGCAATTTGCCAAATTTTTTTGCAAAAATCATTTAAACATTTAAACTAATGACATGAAAAGTTTATCTTTTAAGCTTTAATTTAGTTTTTAGATGGCTATGTCAAATTTTTTAAAGTCGAGATGTCACAAATGAAAAAAACTCATATTTTGAGATTTTCTCAGATTGTAACGATATAAGAATTTATAGATCGGTAGCTTAAAATTATCGAATCTTCAAACAGCGATATCCTCGCTTAAAAAATCGTGCAGAGTCGATCCAAAATGAAACTAAAGCATGAAAAGCAGCCTTGCTAATGAAATGAGTGCGCTATCTCGACTTTTAATGAATAAAATTGAAAAATACCAACGAGGTTTTAAAGGATAAAATTATGCTACATTGTATCAATATTGCAAGTATCGAAAAAAACAGTTTTTCGAAAAATAAGTTATAACTTTGTCACATCAACTTTTAGACCAATTTTAGCGACCCAGTTTGAAAGATGAGACTTAGGACTATCGGCAAAAGTCAACAGTGTCAAAAGATGAGATGAAAATAATAGCCATTCGAAACGAAACGTGTTAAAGACTTCGGATAGATATGCAATCAAGACTCAGGCAGATTATTGAAAACTAAATTCAATATACCGTCTAGCCCAGGACCTGATTTCTGGCAACAGATAATCGATGAATGAGAATCATGATTTATTACTATAAGACGATATTCTTCACTTTTTATAAGCTAGTCAATTTTGACTGTTTATTATTTGAACTATTAGATTCTGTTTAGTAATATTTTTGATACTCATGGTAATCAACCTTATCACAGAGATAACTTCCTGTTTTAATCAAGTTGCTCGGCAAGTTTGTTTAATTTGGATCCGGATCACGACTTTACTTTGATTTTGATATATTTTTTCTGGAAAGTTTATTACGACATGACGATTGGGAATTCGCTTGGGGTGAAGTAGAACCCGCTGGTACTTATTCGAAAAAAAAAACGAGGTCTATAATATCACTTAGCTGCACTGTGGACTTCCTATAAATATATAGATGTTTATTTAAAGTTTACACTTTTTTTTTATTTTTATCTAAGTACTTTACGTATTTTGTAGCAAGTTTGAAATTATTAGACTTCTTTAGACTTCCTCTAATCGATAAGCTTACTTTTAGAACTATATATATATATATAATGTACTGTAAATATATACTTTAAAACAGCATAAGATAATTTAAACTGCCATCATTACTATTCAGAATCGATTCTATTTAATTCTGAATTTCAGTTTGCCAATCTATTTCTACGTCTGTGTCAGCTAGCCTAGAGCCCTAGTTTCTTAAACGGATAACCTCCGAAATTCTCTCCCTCCTCCTTATCTTTCGCGGAGTTCCCCAAGGGAACCACAGAACGAAGAGATTCCTGGCAGGACCAATCTTTGAATTCTTATAGACCTACTTTGAAAGAGTTACCCTTATTCTCTTTTAAAACTTTTCAAAATTCTGGATAAAAGCCGCAATAGAAGCCAAAAATAGCCGCAGAATCTTACCATTACATCTATTGAGAACTGAACAAGTTAAACTCAATGTTATCACTTGAAACTTTCTTACAATGTTGCAACAAAGTTACTTCTTTGTTGCAAGATTTAGCTAATTCACCTGCGATATAGACTTGTATGGAGTGCCGTATATAGACTCCAAGCAATTGTACTGATAAAAGCAGAAACTGCTTTAATGTATCCATTGGTTTTTCTTAACTCACTACAGCGGCTGCCAATTATTAATCTATAGTAATTTTTAAATTTAGGAAATTGATACGATAAATTTTGAAAACGGTAAAAGCGTTTTAAATTAATCACAATGAAAACTTTGCGAAAATTCGATAAGTTATCTTTAAAGTACTTATATACCGCGTATATTATAATATGTGTAATAAATTTTTATGTTGATGAAATGTTAACATACCACCAAAATCGATCTTATCTACGTATTTTTCAATGTTTCTCAAGCTACTCGTATAAAATTATAAGATAATCCTATTTTGTTTCGCTTAAGAGTTCTTAGATTAAGCAATCAACTTGTTCCAATGAAAAAACATAGCTCTCACCTCCTCGAAGATGCTGCCGACGTTCGCGGTGATAAGCAGAAACGGAACACCATCTGATGACATTTTCGCGGCGCTCCTCTTTTACGCTTCCGCTCACGCTGCCAAACGCAGCCGGGCTGAAATTGAAAAAAATTCAAGCAAGGTTAGAGACATTTTCATCTAGGATTGAATCTTTTTTTACATTTACAGGATATGGGGAGAAAGATGAAAGTAAGAGAACTTTTGTCAATTATTATTTTGCTTTCGATAAAAACTGCTTTTCCGGGTAAGCTAAATTTGAAAGTAATAAGATTCATTTGCTGCAACAATACTTTTAACAACTTTAGAAACGCTTATCCCTAAATATTGTTTCCCTATACTTAGAAGGTAACTTCGATAAAACCATCTTAAGCCTGAGTTAAAAAGTTCTGAATTGTTTGGGAAGATGGGGAGCTCTGAGACTGCGTCATTATTGAAAGCAGCTTTAGGAACTTTGTTTTATGTTTATTCGACCAAGTAGGTCTTTCTAACCCATAATAATTTACTATGCTTTTATCATTAAAAAAGTATAATTTATGAAAGACATTTATAAGATAAAATTGTAAATTGTACTTTATTGTTATAAATTAATAATTAGTTAAATCAATGAATCAACAAATTTTGAAGGAAAAAGGCATTAGCTCAGTATACAATGGGTATTAATATTATAGAAATTGTATATTATAAAGAAAACTTAAAAATATTTTGAGTTTTATTTCAGCCGCTTGAGTGCTCGTTCTTTAAGCAAAAAAAAAACAATTCATTCGATATTAATTGACTGGTAACCTAAATAAAGATGAAAAGGCTAAGATAATACTCTGAATGACAGCATTTCAAACGGAACAAAAAGAATAAAATGGGAGCAAAACATAAAAGAATATAATTTTAAAGCGTAGTATTTATGATGCGCTTCGGGAAACACGTCTTTTGTATAAAGTGTGTCGTAAAACAGTTATGATATGTCTATATACAGCAAGTGAAATAACGAGAAGGAAGTGAGTAAGTATGAAGGGGACGAGAATTGGGATCTTCAGAAAGAACATGCAAAATTGCGTGATAATGTAGTTGGAGGCATTTGGTTGAACACTGTAAATACAGTGCAGCTTTTATCGATTTAAAGGCTCTTCAAAAATGCTTTATTTATGTGAATTCCTTTCTTGGACAAAATACAACAGAACTTACTTAAGGTAATAATAGTAACAATACTCAATGGTTATATACAATGCTATACTATAGTAATGTAAAGTAAAGAAAGTCGTAGCTTAAAAATGTTTATTAAAGGAAATTATACATTATTCAATTATACGATGTACATATCAAGTACGCAATGATAATAGGAATGGAAATATAAAACAAATTAACGCATTATAACGCATTACAGTACCTAGTATAGTAAATGGCGCAAGGGAAAAACAATGTGGAAAGCATTTAAAATCAGTAGTAACAGCCTAGCGTTTAGTGGGACAACCTATAAAGCTCTTCTTTCTCAGCACAAAAGAACCCATCAGACCGCCAACCTTTTATTCTAGCCTTTTACTCTCCACATCTTTACACACGAGGGTATAAAAACATCAGAAGCGCATCCAACAGTCGGAGACAAAAGCCGACAAAGTGAATGAACGGATCAATCTGCAGGATAGTCTTTTTCCTTGATGCTCTCGTAAGTTCGACTCATTACCGCATAGCATTTACGATTTATACTCAAGACGAATAGAAAGAGAGAAGTAGACCCTTACAGAAAGTCACTTCCCCGACGTGAGATACTAGTACTTTAAAAAGCAAACGCACGAGTTCTTGCCACTGATGAAGAGGCTAAGAGTATGGATTGCAACTTTTAAAAGGTGTCTGCATCGGGTTTTAGATAGGAAAATTTTTACACGTCGAAGTATTTCAGTCTTTTTTGGAGGTAAGCAGGTTTGTAAACAGTAAAAAGTGGATAAGTTTAGTACTTAAGTGAAGGAAAAAGTGAAAAGTCGTATGTTTATATTACATTTGTTTTATATATAATATGTTGTTTAGAAAATTCATTGCTTTGAAGAGCGCATCGAAGCTAACAAATATTGCAAAGTACATATAAATATGTAATTGAAACCTTAAGTGAATAAACATTTTTCTGAGTTGTACAAAATATTGCCCTATTACTAATTGTTCTGGGCAATTGTTTCAATGACATAGATGTATAGTAAGCAGTTTGAGTGGCGCTTGCTAGGTATACTGGATCGATTAATAGATGTGAACACATATCTATGAGTTATTAACCTCTATAGATGGTCGAATTATAGCTATCGATAAAGATACCTTCACTAAGAATAATATTTAAAAATATGCTGTTTGAATATTTAAAATTATTGTATGTTATAAATATCAAAAACTTTGGTATATGGACTTCAAAGCAATGTATTAAAACCTGTTATAAACTCAATTTGCTCTATAGGGAACTATAGAGAATCCGAAACTGTCGGAAAGCGAATTTTAGTACAGCTTTAATAAACTCATTGTTTAGTTAATAAAACGAGACTGCACGCATTATTTCATTTGATTTCATGTCTTGACTTGCAAGATTTCTATCTCGATATATAGTGTTAATTTTAAAACAGCAGTAGAATCCACTTTCTAAGAGTTATCGATCTTCCGCGCAAAAAGTCACTATATATCAAACTAAGTACATAAGTGCATTAAGCTACTTAGTTTTAGATAAATTAGTTATCAATCTAAGCGTGCATAAAGGAACAATCGACGTGCATGTGCATTATATCAAATTGCATCTACTTTCAGTCTAATGTACACCAGAGTAAAAATTTAATCTGTCTCTTAAATTTGAGAGCATATACGGCTAATCCTGAGTTTTTATTTACATCGTATACGAAAATATAACTGATGCTATCCCAGCCTGCAAACATTTATCACAGTCTGATAAACGTTTTACGATCCCTCATACCGCAACCACGGCATGAGCAAAAATATCGCTTTGCAGCATGGATGAAAGGCTCTTAATAGTAACGAGTCGCATCCATGACCCGCTCAGTTCGACGCGGATCAACTGGGCCGTATTACGTTGCGTGATCGCAGCCGCAGATCCCATTCCGCAATAGTTTGCTGAGGTCTTGGTAGTAGTTCAAGGGAATGGATACTACACACGCGCTAATAGCAAAGCTCGCTCTGGAGTTCGCGTAGTTACTACGCAAGTTTAACGAGTCTTTAAACCATTTGGACGTGTTCCTTTGTTCGAGAGGTAACTGCGAAATGGTCGTTGACTAAACCAGCGTCTTGTTGGATCTGAATTCTACAGTTGTTCAGCAACTTTATATTCCATAGGGTTCATAAATGTAATCCCTCGATTGGCATTAGGAGAAAATTTTCTTTTGTTCAAATCTGCATATAGTTGACGCAGGTAGGTGTAGTAGAACGCACAGTCCATTAAATTCTGACGAATCCAAACTACCCAAGGGATAAATCAAAATCTATGGCTCTTTCTCTGACGAAACTCATTTCGATAACAAGGGATCTTAAAGCTGATACAGCTACAGCTCCAATTTCTTATATATAGGCATCAATGATTGCTGATACTGATTATATTTGACGCATCACTGCAGGAGCAGAGCTTTTAGATAAGCGACATCCGGCAGTAACAGTTTATTATACTCATTCTCCACTTTCTGCTTAATCTCGAATCGCTTTTTATTGTAAGATCGGTCGACTCTGATAGTCTCCTTTTCTTCAAGTAATGTTCTACATGCAACTCAACCCATATTTTATCTCCGCCGTCCGTACAGTAGTTTTTCTAGCTATCATATATAGCAAAGGTAAACGCGTCGTTAATCCAGATGAAACAAGATATGTTAGAAAGGATAGTTAAGGATTAAAACACAAAAAAGGTAAATATAAAGAAATAAGATTAATTTGATTTAATAAATAAACGTCACAATCGCAAAAAGGACGCTTAAGAGGAAGCAACTATATTTAAACGAACTGTTATTTAAGTGGGTCCTGTAATTTCAACACAACTCTTACGTGGTAAAAGCGAGTAGTATTCTGAGAAGATATTCTAAAGTATACAAGATAATCTACCTAACGTCCCGAAAGAGGCTTACCATGTCAGGGCAACATAAGCACCATTTTTCGGTGAGTAAATCACATTGCGACAAGACCACAATTTAGGACACTATATAGGTAAAACAGCTTAGAACTACACGAAACATAATAAATAAAAGCCTTAACTATCCTGGTAAATGTTTAATAGTATCTACTGACGTGGTAGCTGACTAATACCGCATTTAATAATATTTATATTATTTTTTATTACTTCTTTTACGCATTATACTGTAGCTTAATGTGTTTTTAATATCCTATTTTTATTAATAGCGGAAAAAGGTTGTTTTTCCCGATAAAAAATATTTGACCTACATTATTGTAAGCCTTTTCTAATGATACTCATAAATTATTGATTACATTTTTAATAGTAAAAATTATAATAAGAGTTTCTACTATTTTTACTGTATAGCCTAATTTAACAAACAATATCCTGCGAACATTTGTTTAACAAAAAAATGTATTATTATCTTGTTCAAAATCTGTAAATCGATTTAGTGCACGTGAGACAGCGATTCCAAGTACGTGTGAATTTCAATCCTGTCTATAGATACAGAATATTGAAGCTTGCTATTTGGTACAGAAAATATTCGATGTATGCATGTGACGTATTCAATATATTTAAAAAATAAAATTGATGTCAAAAATTTTCATAGGTATTTCTGACATAATAAAGAAAAGACTTACATGAACTCGGCTGGTATTTCATTTTTAATTTCAAAGCTTAAAAATTAATTTTAATATTAATTTCTGAACTTGAAACATTTTAATCATAAGCTTACTTATAATAAGACATTTTTAATTGATTTTATCTTCGTTCGTAATAATTTTACATTTTAACCCTTTCAATATTCTTATTATACACGTTCTAAAACATTTTGAGTGCAATGATTTAGGAACTGATTATTATTGTACAATTTACTATGTATGTTAATTAAAAAAATGTCTAAAATACAATAAAATGAACTAGTACTAATACTTCTATTTTAGAGATTATATACTAAAGAGTAAAATTCATTAAAGTTACTGCTTTAGGATTCAATTAGCTATTGTCAGCATTTTGGAGTCAAACGGAATTGCTTATCGTTTGAAAGCTTTATCAGGATAAAAGAAATTTAGTATTCTCTTTCATTAAAAGCTTTTAATTTATCGCAGTAAAAATCAATAAACAATTATAAGTAAGTACATGCTCGCATGACTGAAAACATAATAGCAATGATAAGTTTTCAACTTGAAATTTCAGCCAAAATTATTAAATATAATACATGGTTTTCATTTGTATATATACTTATCGCGATAATAAAAGATAAGCAAACGGTGTAAATGTAATAAGTTGCATTATACCGTTACGCCGCGATACGTCTCTTTATGAATCATATTTTTCAATATAGAATTATTATTGCATCTATTCAGTAGCTGAAGAGCATCATTTCACTTATACAACTGCATAAATTAGAGCCGACAACTTTTTCCACTAAGCTATCTTACCAAAGTATATCTAAAACAAATATAGCTATATGATCACAGCCTATACAATACTTATTTAATGATATTTTTGACGCTATTCGCATCTAATCTCTCGAAATAAATGTGTACCAAATAGAAACTCGATATAGCACAAATTCCCGATCAGCCGTGCGATACATATACAATCTAATCGCGCGAAAACATCCGATTGTCAAAACGAGCACTCGCAAACACAATAAAGCAAAAGGAAAAAAAACGACATATCGACTAATATCGCGATAGCGTCTCGCGTCCAAAGCATAAAAGAACCTCTATTCGGTGTACAAGGACCAACAATTCCAGAAAAGCACGCGGCAGTGATGAAGATTCCGGGACAGAGAGATAGGATTCCGCGTTCGTTGCATTAATCAAGGAGCGCGCCTTGTGCAGCTCGTCTATACGTATACCTATATATACCTATATGTGAGGCGTGCGTGCATGCACACTCGTAGTCGTCGCGTGTCCGACTGCACTCTTCTCTCCTCTCCTTCACTCGCACTGCAGCGGCATGTGCCTGTGCAAACGCACGTATCGAGCAGTACAGCCTCAGTCGGGCACCGCCGCGCGTCCAAGAAGGAGCCGAATGAATAATCGCCTTCACGTCCGCACCTTATGCACGCACAGCAATAACAACGATACTCACCATCTCCTTCTCTCTCTCTCTCTCTATGTGCTATATATATAACTATATACGCGTGTACGTTCGGCGATGTGGGATATATGATGAAAAAACGTGTGCGCCGAAGACTCGGAGAGCGCGAAAAAAGAGAGTCGATGATGTATACAGTAGAGAGAGAGAGAGAGAGAGAATTAGAGCCGAGCGCCGGAGAGCCTCCGGCTGGCACCTAAAGCACGTACTACATTAGAGTGTGCGAGAGAAGAGAAAGACCGAGAGAGAGAGAGAGTGAAAGAGAAACAGTGTGCGCGCGCACTGTATGCACCACTACTCCAGCTATATACTATACAAAATTAGCTTTTGCTTTCTTTCTCTCGCTGTGAAAAAGCGCGTGCAGCGAGCTCGAGTGGGATGAGAGAGAAAGAGAGGGGAAGCGCACGCCGCTTGTTAATCCAATATTAATGCAATGCCTGCGCGTTTCTTCCCGTTTCTCTTCCTGGCTTTTAGAGAGAGAGAGAGAGAGAGAGAGATATAGGCTATAATTTCTATGTGTGCGAGACGTCCGAGTTAGAGTGCGACAGACGACTATATACTGTTGGCTGCTGCTGCTGCACTACAATATGCGATATAGAGATATATGAGAAGAGGGGCTTGCGTGTGCGGCGGTGTAAATATATCCCTGTGCAGTGTATATCGCCCGTCGCGACGTCGTGTGGTGAGTGAGAGAGAAAGAAAGAGTGTGAGTAGTGGCCACGCCTACTACGGACGTCAATAGGCAGTGCCGTAGATAGGACAACGTTGAGCCACGTGCTCGCGCTAATGGATAGCTTTTTTTTCTCCCTGTATATTTCCGTTGGACGCTGCTCGATTTCGCGGCTGGCTTGACGAATGCTCGATATAAATTGGTAGTCGCTTGCATATATAGGTTAGGTCGAAAAAAGGGGTAGAACGAAATGATTGGTGCTACTTATATATACTGTGTGATAGAAGAGGGTTTACTGCTGATTGGATTGTTGGATGACGGATTGGCTGTGGGTCCTGCAAGTTTCGCGAATGGGGTGTTATTGGGAGAAAAATTTTTCGCCAGCGAATGAATAATAGTGCTTTAATTTGCATTTAAATTTCGTTTAAATACGGTTCTTGATATACCAGCAGTGAATTTACTCTTGATTTCCTATATTCACGTTTCACAGATGTACAAGATCATTTTCAATATCATCATTTCGCGCGAAATCTTTCTGATGTATTCATTGAGAAATCATACAGAAATTATACAATTACTATGGAAGAATTCAACTAAATACAGTTGCAACCGTGCCATATGCCAGTCATTATCAAAATATCATCAATCAACCTTAGGTAGTAGTATAAAGCACGCGAAATCCGTGAAGAACAAGAGGAGAGAATGTGAGTGAAGCGCCAGCACTGTTATGACGTGTTATGTTATACTCTTAGCATCGATGTTGCATTAAGTGCACATCTTCCATTCAAATCAACAACAATCTTCCGGAAAAGCGGCACACTGATGTAATAGTACATTTCGACACGGGGGCGGAAGAGGATTATTTCACTCACGAGACGTTTTTCGGCCGAGCGAAGCGAGGTCGAAAATTCGAGTGAGGGAAAAATCCTCTTACGCCCTAGTCTCGAACCGTATTTTTCATCACGAGAGCCGTAAAGTCGCATCAAACATGCGATTTTGTGGTTAGAGTGACGAAAATATAATTTTCGTCTCGCAATACTTTTGCTGGTATGTAATATGCTTCAGGTATTGCGCGTTTGCAGAGTACAGTTTCCACAATAAATTTATGATTTTTATTATTAATTTATGCATTTGTCAATTATACGAGACTGATTAATACTCGGCAATTCGAAAATTTGTCTTTGAAATAAAAATAGATTATATTATCAAGATGAAAGTTTTAACTCGTTAAAGCAATGGGTTAAACAAAAAAGTCACAGTTTAAATAATTAATGCTGTATTATAAAGAATAAAGTTATCAATAGTTGCAACATTTAAATAAAAAAAATTGAATAGTTTATTGACGGTTATATAGAGAACACGACAATCGATTGTCGAAGCTTAACAAGCATAAGATAACTGGCGTTTTTTATTCAACCCTGACTCGATGCACGATTTAGATTAAGTCGGCGTTAAGATTGACAATTGGAGTGATATAATTAACTCTACTATAATTAACATCGCTTCCTTCTATACGAAAACATTTTATAACCAATTATACATGAAGAAATCAATGATTGTCCAAATACACTTTCTGCTAAACTTAATTTGCGAAGTTCAAAAGACGCGCTGACTTCCGCATTACGACGAACTCGCTACTTTTTAATTATATTAAACTGAATAGTTCTACATTTTTTAAATGAGCAGTGGATCCTTATAATGAAGCTGAATAACATTTGCCATAACACGAACTGCTTTGAATCTTTACGGTATCTGATGAGCTTCAAGTGTACTTTTACTGATTTCTATTGGTAACAAAACAAAAAGTATTATTGGCAGTATAAAGAATCTCATTCCAATTAGGATAAAGTGCGAGTCATCGGTGTCATCACACGAGACGCAAGTCTACGTAGTTTAATCTGAATGATGATGTTCCCAAGTTGTGATAGTCACTTTGTTAGCGAACTGTGAAAATGTTACGCTCAACGTTTTTACGAGCTGAATAATAATAATTGCGCTGAAGAAATCAGAAGCGCGACTCTTTTAATAGATACGCCAGTGGGTATATGCGTTTATTTATAAGTTATTTATATGCACTTTTCGAAAACTCACTCTGCCGTTGGTGCGAGTATAATGTTTCGAATAAAATATGTGTAAGGAGCAGCTGCTTGAAGTATTTTAACTATACTCTTAAATAATTTTTCTTATGTTTTAATAAACATATATAATGAAATAATTCAATGGAATTTAGAATTGTTTTGGTATTGGTATATAATTAGTAAATTCAAAGAGAATTCAATAGTTTAAAAATAAAATATGGGTAGATAATATAGTATAAATTATTTGTTGAGAAATTTCTGACCAATTATATTTGTCTAATTTATAGTTATTACTTACAAAAGTGATCAATTTACACTATTTTCTAATAGCAAGCAATTCACTTAAACTTTTTATAAATTTATTTATCCTGACCGCACTATTATTGCAGTTTAAAAATAAAATTCCTTCTTTGCTTAAACAGTTCTACGTATAATGTCTTTGTTAGTGAAAAGTTCCCGATGAAATTGTATAAACTGACATTGTGATGTTCACCAGGCGTGTTACAATGTTTTCTCATTAACGTTTAGTCTTCTCGTAAAGCTACACACATAATCAAACGCACTAGAAGCACAAAATAAATTATCTCTGCTACTAAAAAAAGGAAAATCTGACAAACAACCATTACAAGTGCAGACTAAATACTTTTACAAGCTTCCGAAACGATATACTGTCAACCATCAATCAATAAACTTTTCACCCTCCTCACACACTTCGCTCCAAGTCATTCACTAATAGGATCCGCGCGAAGAAGTCAACTTATTATTCGAGGCGAGCGATGAGTCCGAGTCCCTAACGACCTCTTAATTTCTATTTAAAAACGAAAGCTCGCTGCTTTTCCTATGCTCTACTCGTGCCCCTGAAAATCGCACCTACCTACGTGACTTCATCCGCGTAATTTACGGCGGCGACGACGGCGGCTGCGCTCATCATCGGAAGCAGTCGTACAAGCGCGAGCCTCGCTGATAATCACGTTAATTAGACGTATAATGCTTACTCGGAGTGACGATATAGGCGCTGGTTTTCGAATTGATTGCGCGCGCGCGACGCTCTCGAGTTTACACGTTTTATGTACATCGATTTCGACGCCATTCGACGTGTATCTTTGCTCTTTTTTGCACCCAGGGGAGTTTGGTGATTGATCGTCGTCGAGTTATGAAATAGCTATATACTTTGAGCTGGAACTTACTATTTTTTTTTATTTTTAATCTACAAATCTCTTACTTTACCATTGTTTTATAAGTATATAATATTAAGGGTTGTATAAAGTATTTCTTGATAATTGGGTAATTTTTACAATTTTTCAATGCAATTATTAATAGGTGATTCTGATACTATAATCACTAATAAAAGTGTGTTTTATTACGAAGTGAATAATTTTTACATTTCATAAGCAATTATTTTGACAAGGAAAACTATTTTTCGACAATATTTACTAAAGTCCCCTTACACGAAAAACGAATTTCATAAATGTGATTCAGCTGTGTTTTATAATTACAGAAGCATTCTGTATAACTTACTAGGAAATTACTAACCCTCCGGATCACGAATTCGACTAAAACTTATAGGGATATATTTTTTGACACCAAATTATGGAAAAAAACCAAAGCAGTTTACCCTAATGCTCGAATTTATCGAAGTTATGAGCCACTATAGTGTTATTTTGAGAAAATTGAATGAAATTCAATATGTATAATATTATTATTTATAATTAAAAGTGGGACGAAACCCACGAATTATTGGGACAATTTTTCCGACGATTTTAATCATCAATAACTTTATTGCGGAAAATTTATATTTTTATGTTTAGCTAGTCTTATATTGAAGCTCCTTCTTTGTACTTTAATTATTTTGTCCCTATAAAATTATTTTAAGACTTTTTTTTTGCTGAATTACAAACAATTGAATTTTATCCGATTTTCTCAAAATAACACTATCGTAACTTCGATAAAATTGGGTGAACTGCTTTTTTTCATAAAATATATCCCAAAGTTTTAGGCAAATCTGTGATCCGAAGGGCTGGGCATCTCCTAGTTAATTATAAACCTAATATATAACTGATATAACTATAATTATAAATGTATAAACGCAGGACTTAATGAAAAAACACATTCTAATAGACAAGCACTTTTATTATAAACCCTGTATATTAGTTTATTTTACACATTTTCTCTGTTTTTTTACTATCAGAATAACTTGCACGTAGCATTTGCCAAACTATGTTTACTTTTGAAAAAGCAAAAAAAAAGTAAATAAAGCGAAACAACAAAATTTCATCGAATTTCGATATAACTGGAGACGATAAGTGCGTGAAAATCTGACGTCTCCGACTAAACGTGCTGTTGGCGCTTTAAAAGCCCACGCGTCGACGGCTGTCTGCACTTGAAATTGAAATTGCCTCTGCTTTATATATGAATATCGTGGGCTCGTAAACTGTGCGGGCTTGATGTACGATCGCGAAAAGCCATCGCTAATATACTTGTATATCATGTGTGCTGTGTTCGAAAAAATGGTGATGTTTGTTTAGAAAGTCAAATTATTTATTCCCCCTATTTAAATTTTTTTTTCTTTCATTTCCACTGGACTAATGCTTTTGTTAAATTTAAAGCCGCACTAAAGCTTTTTAACGGCGATTTTTACTTTATTACCGGCTTTCTAGCCGACAGGCTGCACTTTGATCTATATTACCGTTACGAGTAAAAGCTACTAGGTCATACAAATTTTTCGAGTTGACGGCTTAGAAACTTTTAGTTTCTATTTGGGTTATGTGAATTTGAAATCGTGGCGAAATAAAACAAGAGTAATTCTATAAATAGAGCATGAATTTGAAAAGGCGGAAAGAAAATTTACTACTCTATTTATAGAATACAGGAAATAAAAAGCACGATTTAACTTGAATAAGCATGGCGAGTGAGATTATACATGGCAGAGCATGTCTTATCACGCCTGATCCATTATACTTCAAGCGTATGTACACATATTCTTTTGAATTATCAATTACTGACCTTTGCGTATATCTGCGACCAACTTAATTCCTGCGGATGAGAGTAATTTTTAATTTGATTTCTGCATTGTTGACTAAACGGTGGTGTCCCTTTGGCATCGAGGCCAATTCATTAATAATTTAAAGAGTTAAAAAAGGACTTTTAATAAAAATTACGACCTACTTTAATCGTTTATAAATAACTACATAATGATCGATTATAAAATGTAGCAGATAAGTCTGTCTAATAAGTAGAAATACCGCGGTATGGTAAGACCCGTCGCTATGTCTTATTTTATTATAAATAATTTACGCTTAATTAATATAAATATAAATATACTATTATTTTGAGTATTTGACTGGTGTACATTTGGTATGCATTCAAATTCAATATAGTTTACAAGAATGTTACCATTCGATTTTTAATTAATCTTATAAGTACAATATTGACACTCATATACAACTTCCTCTCTGTTTGACTTCAAAATTTTGCAATTTTTCAAAATTAATATAGTTTTCTAAATATAATCTCATGCATTCATTGATATACGTAAATATATATTATTTGTAAAATAATTTTAACGAACGCTCGTTCGTTTACACACTGGAAAAAGTGAATTTTAATTTAATTTATTTCAATTGAACAAAGGTTTAATTTCACACAACGTTATTAATGCAAATTAATTGCTAGCGCCTGTTTTTATGTGCAAAATTACATTTTTCGTTGTTTTCTATATTTTTCTAGAAGACATTGTTACAAAAAGTGGATTTCAAATTAAATTTGACAGGACGAAATCAAATTTAAATAAAGTTGAGATCATAGCACTGTATGTGTATCAACCCTTCTTTTAAATTAGTACAATGAAATTATTTCAGAATTCGAACGACGTATACGTATTTCAATTAAATCGTGACACAGAGTGGAAAAGTTTTACGGGACATTTCGGTGGGATAGGCAGTGTACAGTACATTTATCAGATGTATATACACGGGAGCAGAACAGAAAATTAGTGGCAAAACGTGAACCTTATCGATTAGTTCTTAAGTACTTTGGACAACACCACGTTCCCCCTCTTACAATCAATCAAAACTTTCCCTACTTTTTTACTATATGGTATACGTTTGTTTAGCGAGAGAGTAAATACATTGTTCGTGAATTCCGATAATTCCGATGCCAGATAATTCCGATCAATACGTGCTCGAAGAGTTTATTCGCCGCGAAAATATTGAAGAAAATAAATAGATGAATATATATGTGCCTCAATCTATCGGGCATAAAAGTCATGCATCTAAAAATGTATATGTTTAAAGGATTTTATTAGATTTACTAAATTTTCATCATTGCCTGAAATTAGGGAAAATTATTTTATAAAGCTGACTTTTGACAACTGCTTATTTCCACATGAAAAACTGCCGCGCTCATCCATTTCTCTTTTAACTCTCTATTAAAAGTACATGGATTATACGCTATTGTGCATTGCTACACAATGACATAATGAAAGGCAAACGTGAAACTCGAAAAAGCAGCGTGTTTACTGTATCTTTTTGCCACGCTAGAGAGACGGTAAACGTACTTAAAGCCGAGCTACCCGACTTTCGCATTTAAATAGCCTATACTTATAGTGCGTACGAAAACTTTTAGCGCGGAAGCCTTAAAAAGTCAACGACTTTTCAGTTACAACTTCCTATCTCGATAATTTAATAATGAAAAAGCTCTTAATCGATATATCAAAATATAGATATCGTACAAAACCTACGGTTCATTAAATTAATTTCTTTATCTCTATCTCTGAATTTTTTTTTATCTCAAAAGAAGTAAATAAAATAAAAAGGTGAGTCGGTGTACACATTTTGTGTCGAGTATACAGGATAGCTTTTACCCGCGAAGATAAGAGATGACAGATACTCCGGAATTGAAGGAAAGTATACACACAGAGCGGCCAGTATACAAGATCCGATAAAGGCAGAAAAGCTCCGATATCGCGACTGCGTGAAAATCACGAGTGAAGAAAAACGTATACAGCTCTCTCTCCCTCTCTCTATAGCTTCTACTATAACCTTAAAAGCTCCATACAACCTTTTCCCATCCAATATACTGCCCCCAGCACACGTACACACACGCAGAGAGAGAGAAAGAAAGAGACACGCACACTCAATCTCTGCAACATCTACACACTCGTGCAATTGGCCAAAAACTACGTGCCAGAGCAACAAACAAAAACATTATTCAACTCACTTATAGCGTTATGCGACGTCGACGCAACAATAACAAGGAAGTACGGAAAGTCTGCTCTGTCTCTCTCTTTCTCTCTCTGTGTGTGTGCAACAGTCTCGCGTCGCGCTCACACAGCTTCTCATCCGCTGCATCAGCCGACGACTACGCGACACACGGACCGAACTCGGCGCACTTAACCGCGCGCATTTTCTCCCCCCCCGCGCCGGAAAAAGTGGAGAAAAGAACACGAAGAAAGAGCGCGCGCGCCTCTTTCTCTCGCCGAGAGCAACAAAAAAAGCAATACACACCGCAGAGAGGGCGAGAGAGAATCACACACACACACACACACACACACACACACACACGGCCTTGTATCGCGCGCGCGCGCACACACGCCTCACCGAATAACCGCGAGACACGAGCAACAGCAGCAGCAGCAGCAACAGCGGCCAAAGTGCATCCGGAGCGACGACTCCGTCGGGACTGGCGCGGCAAAAGTCGCCGTCGTAGCTCGATGCGGCTGTGTGCGCGCGCGATCAGATAGGAGAGCGATTCGGTGGGGCACCGTTTTTCGGTAGGGGCGAGCCTGGCCGTATCGGCGGCACCCGTCCCGAGAGTTAGGCTATATAATAACGGCGCAAGCGCAACCGAGCGCTCCTATATACTAGCTGCACGAGGTCTGCGCCGACGCCGGTGACGACGGACCAACTACCGAACGACCGACCGACCGACCGACGTCTATCTCCCTCGCCCTCTACACTTTGTATATATGACTGTATAGGGAATATAGAGGGAAAGGCTAAAAGGACGATGATGCGTCGGCGGCTCGCGACGGCTGACTTTTCTACCCGTGATACCTTGATTTCTGATCCAGCTTTTTGAACCTCGCGGCCAGCAGCTTCTACTCTGTGACAAGTGTCGACGTTTCTTACGCGACACGGGGATTGAGAAGGTACGTCGTCCTTGTTGTCGTTGTTGTTGTTGTATTTTGTTTGTGTTTAACGTGCAGTTTTGATCGAGAGTAGTGGGTGAGTTCGATTGTTGGGTTTAGTGCGTTTATATATATATATATCTTTATTCTCTCGACGAGTTGCTCTCTCGCGCGGTCGTCGATAAAGCTGCGTCGCTCGGCGGCTCCGTCGGTGTTCCTCCTGCGCAAGCTCCGAGTGCTTGCGAGAGAGAGAGAGTCAACTCTCTCTCTCTCCCGAGCTTTCTCTTCTTATCTCTATTTCCACGTCTTTTTGTTTTGCTTTGTCTCGTGTATACCTCGTGTTTGTCGCTACTTCGAATTTTCCTTATTTACATATATTTCGTTTTCTTTGTTATATTATTGTTTCTGCATAGCAAAAGCGTTTAATAAGAAAAACTGAATAATTTTATCTGGGAGGAAAATGCAATTGTAACAGTACACATTACACATACTATATATCCTCATTGTGATTGAATAATAATTAGTGCTTGAATTTTCGTAGATGGTATTTTTTTAGGACGAATAAAATATATAACGTTGATTTATCGAAAAAAGATACTTACATTATTTTATTACAGTTTTAATTAAGGTTAAACAAATAATAGAATATCTGCTATAGGTATTCGAAAGTATTTATAACTAATGAACCACGACAGAATATATATAGTTCATAATGCATATAGAGGTTAAACATTGAAATATTAAAGAATTTCGGACGGAAGAAAGTGATTCACGATGATGGATTTCGAAAAATTTGATATTTAATTGCTTTTCTCGCGTGCGTCAAGAATCCAAAACAAATCTAATTCAAGGAAAATGATGTGCCGGGGAAAGTGCGATAATTCAAATGATAACGCAAAGGGGTAATAATGCGCGAGCTGCAGTTGAATAAACAAACTTTTTCTCTTTACGATGAACATTTTTTGTGCCTGCTGCGCTGACGTTTACTCCTTCGTGATTAAAATTTATAATTATGAAATTGAGTATCATACACTGCCTCGATGATTTAATAAGTGTGTAATCGTATACGATTTATTTTCATATTATAATTCATGTTTGATGCTCATTAATTAATCCATCGCTTAGTAGTGTAATGAAACTTTTGTATTCATCAAAGGCAACGTGTACCTAGTAATTTTCAAAATAAATCCATTCCATATCTGTTAACCTGTTTTGAAGACTTGACAAAACTTTTTACTGAATCGTTAAGCGGTAGATTGAAAAAAATGTCACATTCAGATTTCGGTCATAAAAATTGTATATACTTTACATTGCTCTTAATAAGAGTGGAACTCTTTCTGAAACTCACGAGCGCTACAACTTCATCTTACTTTTCACTGCTAATTCATATCACTTTAACGAAGTACCAACTGTATACATTTGCGTTCGTTTTTCTAAGCGCGAGAGAAAGAAAAAGCATAAATAGTATTTTTTTAAGCGACTCCTCTTTTGCACCGCTGAAAAGTGGCTGTTTAGTTTTTGCATATATTTCTCTCCCACCGTCGAAGGGATATTCACTGGTTTGCAAGTCAAAGAAGTACCAGAGAAACGAATTAGACGAGAAAGCATATAAAAGCGCTTAGTCGTCGCTCTTTATCGCGTTCTCTCTCTTTTTTTTTTTCAATTTTAATGAAAGCGCACGCAGGCAAAGCGCATTACAAACGTAAACTGGCTAAAGAGTTTTGGATTATTGTCGACTGTCGAGAAACCACATTGTTGATGAATGTTTTTCTAGCGACGCGTTGTGTCGTTAGAAATTGTTTTTGGTAGTGAAAGTACGTCGGAGCGTATGTTCTATTGTTACGGCTTTGAAAGAAGGTATTATATACTTATTTTTAATAATAAAGTGTTAATCGAATAATTAAAAGAAATAAAATGATGCGCTTTCTATATTTCTTTCTCGCAGAAAGAAATCTTTGTTTGGATGGCACAAATAATAACTTTCTACTTAAAAACATTTTTTAACATCATTATCATTTTTGCTCGAGAACAAATGAACTGAAAAATGATTTTTAAGGTGCAGCTTACTTTTTATTTTATGGCTAACATTGAATTTTTGATACTCAATTTTTTAATTTGCATTTCTTATTGTAATAAGTTTAACATTTAAAAAATTCCAAAATCCATTTTAAAGAGCCATTTACCTACATTATAAGACGTTATTTCGAAAAATGTATAAAATGTTCAGGAATGTTTCTCAAAATAAAAGTAGAATTTTTGAACTATTAATCTAAAATTATGTACATATATAATATTCAATAATATAATGGAACAAATGATCATAACTGATACTGAAATTACATTTAAGCTGCTAGTATATATATATATATATATATATATATA
>UELV01102108.1:0-11418 GCA_900490015.1 Megastigmus stigmatizans
CCACGCCACTACCAAGCGAACAAATAATAAATTAAAAATGAGCATTTTTTGAAAGCATATGATTTGTTACAGTAAAATACGGCATGTTGAAAATGGGACGTTTTTAAACGGATTAATTAACCCCAAATGGACATAACATAGCTTTAAATTATTATTTTTTTATTTTTCAATATAATATTTATTAATGAATATAGTAACGATTAATAAAATATATTTTTATATTATTTTGAAAATTAAGTAGAATCCACCCAGATTCTAATCTAAAACCGTCGTTATATAGATCACGGGGCTTCCGTCCAGAAATACAGCCAGATTGTAAGCATATCATGCAAATCTAGCTTCAATCTGGCTGAAATATCGTTAAATTTTCTAGCAGGGTAGCGTTAAAAATATTCGAAATAATAAGTTAATATAGTCTGTATAGATTGCGCCACTATTAGGGAGGAAAAAACTTGGTCGGCCCAGAACTCGGGTAAATTGATACTCGAGACGAAGGCTAGGGTAGCAAACACGAGGTCTGGGCTGTCCAAATTTCCTCCCGAGTAGCGCATATACTATTTTTTTGCCTAGCGAGGACGAAAATGCTTTTTTCCCCCCTAGTGGCGTAATATACTAATAGGTACTCAGGAGGAAAATTGGCCAGTCCGGAAGTCAGGTAAATTGACACCCGAGCCGAGATTTTAGCCACTATGAAGGTTTTTCCTCCCTAGCTATAGTGGCGTAATCTACTAATTATTAGTAATCTAACCATTCTTTAATTTTGATTTTAAATGGTTTTTATACGATTTTTAAAGCCAAGATAATGCATAATTTTCTGTGATTTTTGTGCCATGAAAATATTACTATGAATTTTCTATGTTTAAGATTATCAATTAAATCGTTGAAACAAGTTTTCAGATTTTGAAATCTGGACTTTAAGAAATATTTTCTAGTCAACAAAAAAGGAAAATAAAGCAATATTTGTATTTTCCAATACAAAAATTTTAATGTAATGAAAAACTCCGAATTGCGGAGTTCTACTACATTAGCTCCAAATCAACGAATATAGACGCTTATATTCGTTGTCCAAATGAAGGACAAATTAAGAGTGATTGTTTTATAAGTTGTAAATATACCTATTAGGAAGATTTTTTTCGTAAGCGTTCAATTACAATGTTTAATGATTCCTAATAAGAAAGTATTGTAAAACATTGACTATAATGAATTAGAGGATACGTGACGGCTACACCACAGACATATTAATATGTATGTGGGCAACAGGATGTCTAAAAGCGACCAAACATAGTAATTATTTAGAAAGTATAAAAAGAAAACCTTTTAGTTATAATAATTTACATTTTAATAGTTGCTTAAATTACATTCATATCAAATATATTTTATATAAGAACAGGCTGTTACAAATGTCAGAGTACAACGAAATACTTTTCTTGCCCTTAAGTGTAATAACTACACCAAATCCAGATTAGAATCTGCAGAGGCAGCTATCTATATACCTAGCAGTTAACTGAGTTGAGTTGACCATCCATGATTCAGCTAGAACCGCGTGACCAAGTTCAACCAATCCGATGTGAGAAAATTCGCATATCGTTGCTCTCTATACCTATATATGTTACACACGGTTCTTATGTACAGTGTGAGCGCAATGAGTCTATGCTATACTATACGTCTATCAGCGAGCGTCGGCCTAACCTCAAAAGACAAAAAAGAGAAAGGGCCAGCATATGCCGGGGGGCCGACGATGGCGCTGGCATACAACCAGTCACCAGTGTCGACTACCGGTCGACTGTTTTTTCAAGGGTACCAAGGGTACGCGAGTATGTGCAACAGTACGAATCGTCTGCCTCTGGCTTCGACTCTCGGCAGCTCAGCAGTAGTCATACTTTAAAGATCGGACGCTCTGGGTAATTCCCTCTCTCTCCCCCTCTCTCTCTCTCTCACTAACATTAAAGTTAAGTGTGTGCAGCATACCGCGAACCAGTCGTATTATACTACTCTATACACTTCGTATATCTATACGCTTGCAAGTCGCAGATATTCCGGAGTGACGAGTGTGGGTATAGGTATATACGAATAGTGTATATATACTGTTGAAAAAAAAGATTTATATGAGCGTACAGTGTACACATGTGCCCACGCTAAGCTACAATCGAGGCTTATTTGTAATGTGTGTATATGCGTATTCGTAGGAATTTATTTTCATAAGTGTGTAAGAAAGCGCGGTCGAGTGTCGAGTGTCGACTGAGAAGAGAACTGAGGAGTGCCTCTCCAGTCTCCGCACACATACGTAGTACAATTTGTGACCAAGCGCGCGACGCCTCAGAGTTCAATTAAGTGCCCACGACGCGTCTCCCTTTTTTATTTTTAAAGTGTCGCGAAAGTAAAGGCCGGAGAAAGAGACGCTGGCGCGCCACGCGTGTGTGAAAAACGATCGATATCGACCTTTACGTAAAAGGAGAGCTCTGAAGTGGATTATCGTAGTTCCGTTTCGCGGTCATTTGGATTTTTTCCCTCTTTGCAGTTTTAGAGCTGCGTGTTAGAACCGCCAGAACCGGCCAAAAGCGAGGACTCGAGGAACGAAATTATATACGTCTGTATGTATAGGAAATTCTCGTGCGCGTGCGTTGTTGGAGGAGACATACGAGCCCCCCAGTAAAGAAGAGAAAAGGGAATATATAGTTATACCTATATACTAGAGAGGAAAAAAAAGAGCGCGGCGTCCTTCGACCGTTCCACGGTTATCTCTAGTTCTCTCCTACTCCGGTATTATTGCTGTGTGTGTATATGAATACGTAAATCCCGCACATCGTTACGTTATCGGTTTGAATAGTCGAGCAATTTAGAAGCCGGTATTGATAATATGTTGTGATTATTGTGCGAGAGAGGGAAAAGAGAAAAACGACGCCGCTGAGAGCCACATATAATTTCGACTAAACTCGGGGGTGTTCTCGGTGTACGCAGACAGACACGCAAAAAAGGTACTTTCTACAATCATGTCGCTCTAATAATCCACATATATCATACAGTGAAATTTCGAAGTTCTGTCCCTTTTTTGTTGTTGGCTTTCTTTTTTGCTATTTGTTTGCTTTTGTGCATGTGAAGATATACGTTTGAAAAATTATGGAGTTTATGCCTAAGCTTATTTTAGCTCTTATTTAGCTATTTATGGTATTTGGGGCATACGATGGAAATCTTGTGACATGAAACTGCTTTGTCGTTTTCTCTGAAGTTATACATTCATTATAAGATATCCCACAAGCTCCTATTCCTTACAAGACTATATACACATGTATAGTAATTTTTAATAAATTATCAGTTATTTTATGACTTGCAGAAGCTCATACTTAAACTAGATATTTAAATACTTAAAAACTCAAAATATTAATTATTTACATTTTACGTTTATTATAGAAATTTATTATTATTATTAAGCTTTATTAAGGTCTGTCATGCCTATTTAGATGCATATAGATGTATTATTGCATATATATGTATTTATTTGTATGCAGTACTTTTTAATTCCACTTTTATTTCGTGTATTTTGTATATTAAATATTCCTTAAGCTATTTTAGATATTTGACAGAAAATTTTTACTTTAATAATATTAATAACTTAGCAAAGCATAAATTTCTCTGTCAAAGCTATTCAAATTTCACTGTATGCTATTGTGTTTTATACATCTTTTTTTAGAAGTGTAATCAGAGGGAGCATATTCATTTTTTAAGCTTCTAACATCGGGTTATATTGGCATAAAAGCATTATAGTTTAAGAGAAAATAAAATAAACATAACTCAGCTTGAATCATAAACCTGCGTAACCATGGGTAGAACATCAAAGAATGATAACTCTGGGGGCGATGAGAGAAATATGTACACTCGGAGATACAAATCAACAAGCTATCCCTCAAAAGCTTCTTCTTCCAATGCGAGTTTAGCCAACAGAGAGAGCGAGTCCGAGAGTTCTAACAGGTTTGTTATATTCATTAGTCAAAAAGAGTTCAGTAAGAAGTATCATAGTTTGTAAGTTCTTTTGCTTTTTGTGTTGTTTTGGATATTGCTTTATTACAGAGTATTCATCATAGCTTTTAAATTTGATTAATACTTTACTTTAATAACAACTAATAATTATTACACTTAAGCAATAAGGTTTGGCTTTTTTTTTTAATGTGAATAAAAAATCGCTCAGATCTATTTGTTTATAATTGTTTCTAAATTAATTTGTTAAAAGCAGAATTAAGTAATAAAAATTTAAAAAAATGAACTCAATTTTGTTAAAATTTTAACCGGTATAAATTAAAGACAATGTTATAATTAAATAATTAAAATATTTTAAAGTTAAAAAACACAAAAGGTTTTAATAAAATGGTCATTGAGTGAAGAATGCTGATTATAAACAAGAAACTTTGGTCTAGCCATTTTTTTTATCTAACATCTGTGTAATCATTGTCTCTCATCACCTCCAGTTATTAAGTATTATTCACAGGGCTTCATATACCATAATTCTTATCAAGGAATGCCCCCCCTCTAATCACTTTTTAATCTATTTGTTTCAGATCAAAGCATAGTGGAAGTATAGCCAAACCACAAGGAGTGGGAAAGAATAACATACAGGTAAACAAGGTATCCATATTTTTATGACACCAAATAAGAAATATAATATCTTTTTGTTATATATTTTATATATTTTTTTATTGTTTTGTTTACATTCATCAAATTTCCTTATATTTTAAACAAGTTTTCACTTAACTTAAAATAAGAAGTTTGCTATTGATACCAGATAACTTTTTTTGATATTTTTATTTTGTTGTTTACATTACTCATTTATCACATCATGAATTCTTGAACTCAAAAACATTTTTCATCAATTACATGATTCTCTTTGAAATATTTCTGTATGAAATATAGATGAGTATATATTTTCATTGCTTGAAAACATAGAATTATGTAACTCTTTAAGTCTTTGAAACTGCTTCTGTTACATGTATTCCTGATATGCAGATACTTTTAATTTTAGATTACTTCACAGTATAACTGAGTATTGTGAGTCAATCATCTAAAGCATTTCTATAAAAATTAACGAAATAAATAGGTACCAAAAAACTTAATAAATTATTTGAAACACTGGTGAATTGAATTCGTTATTATTTGTCTAAACAATTTTTTTATGTTTATTACAGGCTAGACTTTCGTAGCTAAACTTATTAGTTCAACAAGTTTTCCCATCTCTTTGTAAAAACATTGCAATTGTTTTATTTAGAGTTTTTAATCATTTTTAAAATTAATGGTATTATAATGTATTTTATTATATTCTTAAATAACTTTAAAAATTGATTATTAACAATGATAAGAAATTGCTTACTTTATTATCTAAGTAATTTAATTAATGAAATGGAATTTAGTGGATTATGAATAAAATGTATGTTACAGAGTAAGCTTCGCACTCCAGTAAATACAGGGTTGGGCCAACCAATGAACCGTTTAAATAGGAATAATATAGCTAGCACCAACAAAGAAGTCAAAAATACTGGTGGAGCCATAAAAACGAAGAGCCAAATGACCAAAATGAAGCAAGAATCTGAAAATTTAGAACGTAAACAAAAATCTCAAAGTGTACCAACTGATAATAAAGAGCCAACAGTCGAGATTCACACAGAAGAACAGCCTTCTGTTCAACAAGAAAATGGAAGTACAAATGGAACGATAGTTGAAAAAGATACAATATCAGAAGAGGGTTCTAATAATGAAACAAAGGAAAATGGAAAGACAGAGCAAAATGGAGATGAGGTTCCTGAAACAAATGAAAAGGAGGAAGAGGAATTTGACCTACAGCTAGAAGCTGAAGAAAATTGTATTAAATCAGAACAGGATACGACAAAGGATTCATCAGAAACAAGTAAAGATGAGGAATCACAAAATGAATCGAAAACTTCAGTTGAGGAGGTCCAAGAAGATTCACAAACCAACACAGAAAGTTGTTCAGTAGATGTAGTTGAATCAACTACTTCCGAGGTTAATGAATCAACTGAGCCACTGGAAACAAAGAATAATGATAATGAAAAACAAGAAACGAATAATATTGAAGTATCCTATGATTCTAATATAATGTTAAAGGATATAAAAATTAAATTAAATGATTGCTTAAAAGAAACCAAGGTATTGTACTTAGTTTAATTAAGCTTTTAATGATCTTTAATTTCATAATAATCAATTTATTTGATCCTATTATTTTTTATTTTATTATTATTTACTTATTTAGTTTTTTTTTACGCAGAATATACATTTTATAACAAAATTAGAAAGCTGCAATACCAGAACGATTCCAGTTTTAAATGTATGGACCACATTTTTTTATATATTTTTTTTTTACTTATATCACTCAAGCTTCTCAAATTGCATTTGTAGGCTTCAGTCATAAATTTATTTATATTTTTATTTTTGTATTAAATGGATTTTACCCGTAAATTATTTAAATAAATAAATATTATTTAATTTTTAAAAAAGAAAATTTTATAAAAGTGCGAATTTATATTATTTATAGAGTACAAATTATGTGCACATGTTTACATATTAGCTAGTTTATAAACTGTGATGGGTAACAGAATAAAAATATTCATTAAAATGTTTTAAGCAAATTTTTACCTTTTGCATATTAATACACGTCAAACTAATAACATTCTGATGGTTTTAAATTAATATATTGCAATTCTGTATTTAAATATTGTCTTATTTTTAGGTTGGAGAAGAGAATGATGTTGATGAAAGTCAACCGAAATATGCCCACAAAGAAACTACATTTGGAAAAACACTCAGAACAATATCTGGAAGATCCTCCATTGACCGAATGAGACACATAACAATACGAGACCGACAACCATCGCCCAATAGCTCAATGTTTGTCAACACTTCCAGTGTATCTATTGCTGAAGATGGTACTTCTGATTATAAAATTTTACGTCATCGAAATGCTCTGTCAGAGCTTTCATCAAGCAATGGTGGTACACCTATTGATAGAAAGCGCAAATTAATAGAACAGACATCGAGCCCATTGAAAAAGCCAAAGACAGAAGAAAGCAGTGGTTTGTTAAATGCCTCTTTTGAATTACTCAAGTACCCCTTTGGTTTACGTAGGCCTGTTAAAATATCTACTCCTTATAAATTCGAACCAGAAAAACAAAATGCGAGTATCAGTGAAGAAGTAAAGATTAATGATGAGCCAGGATCTGTTAAAAAGTGGTGTGTCATCATGTAAAAAAAAAAGAATATTATTGCGTTAGAGCTTAAATGGAATTGCAGGATAGGTGATGTATCACTTACAAGTAAGTGGTTATTTGAACAGATGCTAGAATTCTGTTTCAGAGATTTCTCTCTCTCTCTCTCTAATTATAATTGATTTTCTATTTTAATAAATTTATATTGTTTCTTGAATTTCTTAACTGATTTATAGTCATATATAAAAATCTTATATAAGATCTTAAAAAAGTTCTAAAAAGTATTAAAATAGTATATGATTATTTGTTTAATTAATAGTAATTTGAGTAATAAGAATTAAACAAGGGTGTTCATTTGACCAGTAACATTACCTATATTACATTTTATTTTTAATATTTTATAAATATAACTTGTTGCCTTGAATTCTTACTTATTGATATCAAAATAACTTTAGTTATTTATTTGTTGAATAAAATACTGTACATTTTTAAAATTAAATTCTTAGAAATACTTTTTCAATTAAAGTTTTAGAATTTTTAAATCGAAATTTATATCTAAATATTTTAAAAATATTAAATTGTATTATTTATGTGAATTTAAAACTTGCGTTTTTGTCACTGGAAGATTTAATACTTTTGAGATTGATCTTTTACTACTCATAGTTTTGATTTTTATCTTCTTTTTTGTAATATCCATGATACAAAGTTTTATGACAATATTTTATTTAATCCCAGCTTATAACGTGAGGATGTATCGCATATCCTGCAATATCTTTCAGTACGTATATGATTATTAACGATACAATGACATCTGATGTGCATACATCAATCAGATGACTATAAATCTAATTCAACAATTTCTTAGACGATATATCCAAGCACGACTGAAAGGTGAAAAATGTGTATTACCCCATGCTTAATCAACATAACAGAAGTATATATATGTATATGTATATTTTTCAATGGGATCAATTTGTTAGTAGAGCAAGTATTCAATGAGTCCTTAAACCAATGTACTCTTTCGTTTCTATCCTATTTGATACACCTTACATACTCAAAATATCAGCTATTTTTCTGTACATTAAAAGTTTAATGAGTTATAATTGTTAAAAAAGAAATTTGCTTTGTAATTTTGATGTAATGTTTAGAAGCACTAATATTTATTTTTGTATTCTCTGATTGATTGAATCAAGCAATTACCTATTTATTCAGATTTTACTCCATGACTGTTAAAAAATGCGCCAAATTGTTCTTTCTCGTTCGAAAAAGAGTACTTTAATTTAAAATATGTTTTTGTCACGATTATTTAATTGTGGTAGCGAAAATTTTCTTTGTACCTATATTTTTTTCTTAAGGTACAATAAATAACTCGTATTATCATAAAAATAGTAATGTTATCTCGTCTCAATATTTCATGTATCATCAGTATCGAGTATATAAATAGATCTACATTCTGCTACTTTGTTTATTTTGTACATGATATTTTGTTTAGTTATGCGTCCTATCTATCATGTGAATTGTGAAAAATCTTCAGAGAAAAGCGAAATTTTGTTTGTAAGAATTTTATAAATTGATCATTTTCATCAAGACAATAGGCCAATGGAATGCATGTTTCGTAATTTAGATATCGCAAATAACAACATATAACCGTAATCTCATTGAAAATGTTAAATAACTTTTGTCTACTTTGCATTTACTCTAATTACGTGTAATTTGTAATCGTTATTGGCATTTCACTTAGGACTTTGTTGTTCACTTGCCGGTTGTATTGCGCATAATCATCAAAACACGTAATCGAAACATTTTTTAGTTGATGGAAAAGAGCGCGCATTGTACTTCCATCATGTATTTTTACATATATAATTCATTGAAACATTGATAACTTGGAACAATAACAATAATTGTGACTGTGTTAGGAACTAATTATTATTTATATGTACTAAGTAAGTTCCTTTACGATTTTTGCATTTGATATTTATTTATTCTATCTTTAAAAAAATTTTATTACATGACAACCACAAATTGACTAATGTAAATTATAAAAGTGTAGAATTTTAAAATGCATTGCTTAAAAATATCAAATTCAAAAATCAAGCTAACATGTCCTTTAAATATTGTAATTTTTGTTCCTGAATTATTTTGAATAAAACCACTGAAATGAAATACATGTTGGAATTACTGCAAATTCCAATTATAAGAAATTAAGTTCTTCACAAGAACTACGACGTAAAAACCATCACCGAGAAAGATAATAAAAAAGACTGCGCCGTTGATGTGTCAATGTAGTATTTCTTTAAGATTTAGACTTTCAAAAATACATTGATAAATATGTTAATTCAGTGCAAAGAAATTTGCATTATTATGTTTCACCAATTCATAGTTTTTTTACAATTTATACTTAAATATGTAGCACTTTGATCGAATTGTTGTAAGATAATAAGCTTTCAAATGAAATATGTAATTAGAATAAATTTGATTTTTACTTGATTAATAATTTATTGAAATTGAGTAGTTATTATTATAACTTTATATTCGAAATGAAACCTCTTTCTATGGGCAAATTTCATTTGAAGGATTATTTTGTAATTTTGAAGCAAATTTATTCGATTTTGTAGCAATTTGTAAACAAAATATAGTTAGTACTACATTTACTTGAGCATTGCCCAAAATTAGACTGCTTTACAATAATGAAAAGAGATTTTCGATTACTATTACGATTACGACAATGCAAAATGAAAAGAAAAGTCGCCTGTGTGACTAAAGTTATGTGTTTCATTTTTGTGAAGCGGTCGACAACGATTTTAGCCCGAGGAAATATTAAAGGTTTATGTAAATTGTGGAAAATATTGCGTACTTCTAAATGAGTGATTTCAATAATTTTTAATCAGACGAAATACCACCGATAGTCGAAGAAAAAGTAAATGAATTTGCCAAAGTTACGCGCGATAGCATTAAATGAGATATTTTTTTCTATACAGACAAATCGCAATTTCTACAGTCTCGTCTCGTACAAAGTAATCTCGGGCCTAACGTTGAGTCGAGTCAACATACTTTTTTACTCGTTAATTCAATTATTATGAAGTATTAGGCAGAGAATATTAAGGCATGTAAATAGAAAGTATGAAGTTTATAATAAATTCTCAGACTCATTTACTGTGTATTCATTTCTTATCTTTAGCCAAAATTTCGATAGAATAACTCACTTATTATTACTAAAAGTTATAATTTTTTTAAAATTTTTGTTATAAGATTTAGGAAATATGAACTATAGATCTGTAATGATTAAAATCTATACTTTTTTGTACAAAATATTTTTTAAAGTTGCTGCTATTTAATTTTTTATATACATACTTTTTTTATACGATTTTGCAAGCGGGAACTAGATATGTAATGATAAAATTTGTACTTTTTTCTCAAAAATAGGTATTTTTAAAGTTGCTGCTATTTAATTTTTTATTAAAAAAAAAATTTGCTTAAGTTTTTTTTAAAATAAAATAAGTAGGTAATGCAATACCTTTAGAATTTAGAATATTTAGATTTAAAAAAGGCGGTTACGTCGGTTCAGCCGGTTGCCTATATATAATATAGTTCCACGTATATCAACATCCCGAGTAGAAACTCACATAAGGCGAAGATCCGGACCTGATCAGTAGCCTGAAGTTCCGGATCAGGACCTTACCAGGATACTGACCAGGACCTTATCAGGTGTGTGATCAGGCTTTGATCAGGACCGGATGAACATCCTGAGGTCAGGTATTTTTGTAAGGTCCTGAGCAGGACCTGATTTGGGAAACAGCACAAAATCACCATGGTTGTAATTTTGAGGTTAGATTATGTTACGGCGCGCCATACAAAGTCCTGCGATGATACTGAAGTTCAAAATTATAAAAAGCGTAGGTTTACCAAATTTTATTAAAAATCCTAAATATGTTAAAAAAAAAAGAAAAAAATATAAAAATCATTTATTTAAATTAGATAAGGCAAGAAAAAATATAAGAACAATTTATTTAAAACTATTTATTTAATAGCAACCACTTAAAAATATATTTAAAATATTCTTTATTTAAATATTTAATATAAAATCTGTATATATTTAATAATGGATTTATAAAGCGTCTTGCTCAAAGTCGTCCTGTTCAACATCTTGGTTGCTTTTCCGCTTTCTTCCACCCCAATCCACTCAGTTATTAATTACTATTCCAATGCCTCGCCT
>UELV01102110.1:0-12595 GCA_900490015.1 Megastigmus stigmatizans
ACCTTTGCCTTTTTCATATATTTTTATGAAAATATACATAAATTTATAAAATTCATTTATACATTCAATATACACACTTACCGTTAATATGTTCAATGTGAAATAATTTATAATATATGACATATATGTGTAATATAATTGTAAAATAAAATATATTCTTATATTTTTACGATAAAAGTAATTCATTGCCATATTCATCAAAATTATAATTCTTATCATAATTATGTAGAAACTAATTCATTATATTTGTCAAGAAAATAAAAAGTTATTGTCAATATATTTTTAAATAAAATAATTTTTGCTCAAATAACATACATCGCATTCTTATTATTATTTATTTAATAACATTTATAAATTTATAAATTTTGATATTTATTACACTATTTTAATAATTCGAATAAATTCTTATACTAATTGTAGGGATAAGAATATTAAAAATAGAATTCATTTGAACGCGTTGGAGGCTTACGCGTCATCCCGCTTGCGTCGCTAGTTGCGTTCAGTCATAGAAAATGAGCGTAGCCGAAAACGCAAATCAACACTGCTACAAATAATAAGCTAAGCTTTTAATATTTTTCGCTTTAAGCGCCATCTGTATACACGCTAAACATAACTATATATATACTGTATACAGTTTTATATATATACCTACACGTGTTCTGACTTCTGTGAATGTGATTTGCGAAGTCTTATATTAGGTGTTTAAAAAAAGTTAATACGGAATAAAAAAGTTGATTCAAATTTAAAATGATATTAATTTAGGTATTGTTGAAATTGTTATTTAAATTTTGAAAGCGTAAATATGAATAGTGGTATAAAATATCTATGATTGAAAAATTATAACCTATTTACAATATTTTATAATATTTATAATATTATAAAATTTATAATATTTTTATAACCCTAATATTTCTATTTTAGATATATTTCTGTAACATTGCAGTTAATTTATTAAGAAAAATGAGTGACTCAGAAGAAGAAAGTGATTTAAAAGTTACAGGACCAGTTGATAATGCATGGTCATTGAAAATTCCAAAATTCAAGCCAGAAGACAACCCAAATCGTTTATTGGAGGAAAGTTCTTTTGCCACACTTTTTCCTAAATATAGAGAAAAGTATTTAAGAGAATGCTGGCCTCTTGTACAAAAAGCTCTAAGTGAGCATTATATCAAAGCCGAATTAGATCTTATTGAAGGAAGTATGACAGTGAAAACAACACGAAAAACTTGGGATCCCTATATTATTGTTAAAGCTCGTGATATGATTAAACTTATGTCACGTTCAGTACCGTTTGAGCAAGCAGTTAGAGTACTTCAAGATGATATTGGAGCTGACATAATAAAAATCTCTTCTTTTGTTAGGAATAAAGAAAAATTTGTTAAAAGACGACAGCGACTTATAGGACCAAATGGTTGTACTTTAAAATCGATTGAGTTACTAACAAATTGCTATGTTTTAGTTCAAGGTCAAACGGTAGCTTCTTTAGGTCCTTATAAAGGTTTACAACAAGTACGTCGTATTGCAGAAGATACAATGAAAAATATTCACCCTATTTATAACATTAAGGCATTGATGATCAAAAGAGAACTAGCAAAAGATCCAAAATTGAAAAATGAAAATTGGGAACGATTTTTACCCAAGTTTAATAGTAAGAATGTAAACAAAAGGAAACAACCAAAGAACAAAAATATTAAGAAACCATATACACCGTTCCCACCACCACAACAAGAAAGTAAAATTGATAAACAATTGGCATCTGGTGAATACTTTCTTAAAGATGAGCAAAAGAGAGCTAAGAAACGAAAGGAACAAGAAGCTAGACATGAAGAAGCTACGAAGAAACGAGAAGAGCGTAGGTCTCAGGCATTTGTACCCCCGGAAGAGAAGAAAATTAAAGTTAGTGAAGAGAAATGTGACATTGACATTAATGATTTTAAGAAAAAAGTGAAAAAAGGACTACAAAAAAAAGGCAAAAAATCATGAATGGATGAATTAGATAAGGATTAAGTAAATAATTATTTGTACAGATTAGTTTTTTGGAAAGATCCTTGTTTTATTAAAAACTTTATCTTATAATTATTGTTTAATACCATTTCCTTATAATCATTTATATGTAATTATTATTGTACATTTGCAAATTGTAGAATAAAAATCAAGTTTTTAATACATTTTTAGATCATTACAATCAGATTAATAATATAATTTTAAGATATTTTAAAATCATTTTAAAAACATTTAAAATAATGCAACAAATTAATAGATTAATAGACTATAATTTGCATATCATAGATAATAATTACTCATGATTAAAAAAATCATGAAATCATCTTTTAAATCACCTGCTTTACTGTATCTTTGTTTTGGATATTGTAAATAATTTCTTTTTCTATTTAGAAATATTACACTTTTACATTTCGCAATTTTATATTTTTTTAAGTTATTATTTACAATTTTTTCAAAACACAAACATGTAAAATATATGCCAAATTATTAATTTGAAAATCAAATGTCATTGAAATTATCACAAAATTGTTTTCATTCAAAATTTTGTGTTTCTATTTCATGTTTGATATTTCTATGCTTAATTTTCAGTACAACACGTGTAGCACAGGTAATCTTAAAACTATCGATGATTCGTTATTTGCGATTATTTTTATTTATATCGATACATTATTATCAAAATCATTTTTGATAATAAATGTCCTTTCTTCTTTGAAAAGATGGTGATTTGAACAAATTCATATGCTTTATCATAGTTATTGTACAAAAATTTACATTACTTAAAACATCATTTAAACAAATAACATTTGTCTAAGTAAGTTGGTCTATAAGAAAGAAATGCGATTTTTTATGTGTTTTTAAAACAATCAAAAAGTTGTTCGATCAATAACATTTACTTATTAGATTCATTAATGATATTTTTATATAAAATTTTATAAAGTGTTAAAATCAATTGTTAATTTTGATCAAGTAATTTTTGAATGGATTTGATTTTTATGCTGTATAGATTTTTTTTGTATAATGAAATATTGAAAAATGTTAAATAATAAAAAATTCTTACATTTTATAAATATTTTGTTTTAAACATTTTTTCAATAAAAAATAAGAACTTTTGTAAACTGTAAGCTAATTTGATAAAATAGAGTTTAACTTCATAAAAAATTTCGCCGATAATTTCATTCAGTTGTTTTTATTAAAATAAAAGCAATATAGTACCATGCTTTCATACAAAACCAATATATTATTATTTATACAAAAATAAGTCTCTATGTTAAAATGATTGCATGCTGTTATGAGTAAGATGTTTCTGTAACAGCTAAATTATATTTCTTTTCAAGCACAGCTTCATAGCATTAAACGAAAATGATGTAATATAGTATAATAAATACCAATGACACAATACTTAATAACAATATCTTACACAATACGGCAGTTACAGAGCATGAAAAATTAACTTTTTATCTCGTAAACTATTTTTCGTTATTTACAAGTCAATAACCTCACTTAAATAAAATTAATAATGATCTTTTAACAATTGTAGTATTCTTGCTGCACAAATATATATTTAAGTAGTACCACATTTTATTTTACAGCCTGTGATTATCATTTTATATTTTCTTATTCATTAAGTATAGAGCCAAAATTTATTGGTGAAAACCCTGGAATAAAATATTTTTTTTGAAATAATTAAAACTTATTAACAATTGAAAATATCAGTGTATAATTCTTTAAGTAAATATCTTTATGAGTTATAAACATGCATTACAAATTTATGTTACATTTAAATAAAAAATATATTCATAAATTTTAATTATTTTCAATAAAATTTTTTAATTTTAGGGTAAATTAAGTAGTCAAGGTGTTTTTGAATACATATTATCTGCGCTAAGGTTTTCAATTCCAAGCACTCATTTTGTTATTTTCACATTCGTCATAAGTATAAAATTTTTGTAAATATAATTTATATAAAAATTACACCTAAAAGATAAATTGGAGTACGATGGTTGAATTCCATCTAAGTAATTTCAGAATCAAGCATTTACAGTGTGATGACACTCATGAAGCATTTGGTGCATTGATTGACTTCAAAAAAGATTTAAAAAATTCTTCATTCTAGGGTCTAGATGACTATATAGCTATCAATTTCAGCTATAAATATATGTAGCTATACCATCTGTCTTTGATTTTAGTTGTATTATACGTCAGACTGATTTTTTTGCATTTTGGTTTTGGCTCCTTCATATACTGCTTTCTTCAAAGTATTTTTTTTTCTTGCTATATTTAATATATATTTATATTGATTTATATTTACTAATTACATAATTTTTCATGAAACTTTTATTTTTCAATTTTTTAATTTCATTTGAATACGAGAACGCATTAGCCTTCTGTGACTGGTATAGCGTTTCTAAATGCACATTCAGAGATCGACACTTTAATATATTTCGAAATTGATGGAAAAAATCGCATTCTTTAATTTACATTCAAAGAAACTGTACAGTGAAGATGCTAAAAATTTGAAGACATTATTCTTATTTATACTAATCAAAAGAAGTACGAAATATTTACAACTAACAGATCGTTAGTTTAATAAATTGATATTATAGGTGGTAATTTGTGTAAAATTATTAAACAAAAATAATATTCACAGAGAAAAGACAAATACACAAATGTCTGTAACTTCTTCGATGAAACTGACCTTTCTCATAAATCTTACTTTATAAAACTGGAGTATTCGAGCTTCTCAGTAGTTATATATAATTTTAGTTTTGGATTCAATGCCACTACTCGATGTTAATATTTAAATATTTAAAAAATGTAATAATCCCTAGAAATAATAGTTTTTTCGCCCCATTAGTACCATATATATATTTTTAATAATGCAATTATAAACGTTATTAAATGACGTTAATAAAAAATCGTAATTTCTTTAAAAAAAAACTAATAAAAATTCTGACTTTTGTGCTTTTAAGATGATTAAGGTCATAGAGAAATCTCAAGAAAAAATGATTCCATTTTCATTATTCACAGATTAATACATTCTTTAATTATTAAAATATAATTTTATGATATAAGAGAATATATACATTCCGGAAGATACATCACGAACATCTTTTAATTGAATCTTGAGTAAGCTTACTCAAGATACTTAAATAACGCTGCTAAAAGTTAACGGAAGAGTAAAGGAAGTATCCAGTAACATTACTTGTAGTACGAAAAATACACGAATCATTCAATGTACAGTCTCCTTAGGCTGCACAATTGGAAATAATGATGTTTATAATTGAACTATGTTTATAAAATAATGATGTACATCATTATTTTATAAACACTCCACTATGACTCTTGTTAAATATTTTAATGAGTGTTAACAAACTTTTTAAAAGATTTTGATTTCAAATAAAAAGATCTTATACAGGAATTTTATCTATATGGAAATTTACATGGACATTTTTAACGGAAGACAATATTTCTTTTTATTTGTACGTCGATACATTGGAAAAAATGATCGACCATATTGGAATTTTGATTGAAAATAACTACGTTTGTTGAAATATTTTAACATTTTATGTAAATGCGAAAAACTTTTTTTGTGTACTTAAAGGCCACTTGTAATGATTTTAAGATTTATAGTTTTTGATCTGTGACGGTATTGATAATAATTTTTGGTATCAGAGCCGTAAAATAAAAAAAAATTCTAAAATGAGCCATTTTACGTTAATAAATTCAATTTGTTGATTACGAACTATATATAAAAACGAATTTTACAAACTAAAAACCGTACGAAAAATTAGATCTATGATACCAAAAAAAATTGTTCGTCTGCACATGGCCTAAGATTTCACGGCCTCGTATGATCGTATTTTACGGTCTTGTGACGAAAAATACTATTATTTTATTTTTTTCAGTTTTGATTCATAAATATTAGTAAATTGTACGTTTAAAATTTTGATTTTCCATCTTTATATGTTTTCTAAGAGTTGATAATAAAATAATAGATCTAAACGTGCAAAGTGGACATAAATGTAAAATATTCGAAACTTGCATTAGAAATTGAAATTGTAAGTAATTCAATTGAAATTTTCTAAAATTATAATGTAACCGTTGATAAAATGAATGTTATATCGAGCTATATTTCTTGCAAAACTTAAAAAATAGTTTAAGTATCTTATTGTAAACAACTTGTTCAGGTAGTTCCGCTGTTGGAACAATCCTTGTTTACAAAATGAAGTAAAAAAGAAAAGTGCTGATTGTTTCCAATTGTGCATTTGCTCGTCACACATTCACTGTACACGCGTACACGCATTGTCGCTTTCACCCTCGAGTCTCGCACTATATATATATAAATTTTATGCGTTGTTCATTCCGGCGTCGGCGTCGGCAATCAACCGAGCAGAGCGCGCGGCTCACACGTCCTTTAACATAATTTGTTCATTTCCTCGACGCCTATACGTCTCGTCTGTATATTAAGTATAAGCTGCACAGCATCAGGAGCGAGGAGCGGCGGCAGCACCTCAGGCGAGACCGAGCTGGGTCAGATTGGCGAGAAGCGCCATCCAGGGCTAATGACTGTGGTTGTAGAGGTGCCATCTCTGGCTCTCGGCGTTGCTGTCGCACTTCTCGGCGGTGACGCCGCGCTGGGCGTGATGCCTCGAGTCTATGCAGACGGGTATCCGGGCGTGACGTATGAGGCCGCCCTCGAGGTGACGCCACTTCTGGTTCTCGCTCCCGTCGCAGATCTGCATCAGTAGGGAGGTGCCCTTGGCGTAGACCGGCAGCGTCAGGCAGAGGTCGTGGTGCTTTATCAGGCCGTCCTTGGTCAGGCCCCATTCCTGAAAGTTCACGACAACAACGTTCAGCCCTTGCTCTTTTTTTTATTCGCGATAAGTTTATGGAATCCTTCGGTCTCGAGGCGAATATCTCGTCGCTGCCCGCGGCCAATTGGCAAAGGGATATTCGCTATAGGGGCACGCCTTCCTCTAGCGATCATCGTCATCGCATTTGGCACGATTTATCGTTTTACAACGTTTTACGAAAACACAATTTTGAGAAATAATTGAGGATCTAAAATCTTGTCCACTTAAAATAGCTGTTTATCGTAATGGTTTTCCAAAATGATAGATACTTAATGATAGTACACGCATAAAGCGGTAAAATTATGCCCAAAAATCGGGTAATCTGTTATTATTATAGGTAACATAGGTTTGTAACACAAAATAGTTTTTAGGTATTAGCATAGAAAAGAATTCAATCATTGTACAAAGAATTATTTTATGAAGTATCATTTTTTTGCGACCATCTATAGTCGTTCAAACAAAATTAAATAACATTCTTGTATGATAATAATAGCCTTGCACTGATTCAATCTATTCAGCATGTTTATGAATACATTAAATTTTATAAATATTTTCACACCGTGTAATTTATTTCATACAAGTTAAACAATTTAAAAAGAAATATTTCTCAGGCGTTAATTATACTATTAAATTTTACATCTAAAGTTGATTTCCAATTAATATTTTACCGTTTCCCGAATCCGAGTAAATAAATACTGTCCACGAAAGCATATAGCCGAAACTGCTATTCTTTACCGAGCTATTCTCATCTCTTGCACGAATGGCGTTTATGCTCGGCCCAGCCATTATTTACACCTGCATGCATTAGAGCCTCGGTGAGAAAAAACTCGCGCTCGAGCCGACTTTATTTTCCCTTATGCTTATATGTATAATATATAATGTAGGGAATTACGAGGCAGATTACGAGTCGTCGCATAGGATACTTGCCTGATTACCGCCCGTGTCGTGGCAGGGATAAAGTCCTACGTTGCCGTCAAGAAGATGACCCATGCTATCTAGACAAGCGGTGCCCTGCTTCAAGGAGCCGCCCGGCCCACCTTCGCTCGTCGGGATTATCAATTCCGGATAAACGTGCTTCAGGTACCAACTAAAAGGCTTACAATGCAGCTTGCGCTTCAGCTCCATTCTGTCTTGTATACTGAAAACAATTTATTTTAATCCTATACCTATGCCAGATATGTCTCTTCGAGATAGAGATGACAATGGTATGCTTGAATTTACCAAAGCATATACTCTACTTTAATTTTGACTCGGCTCACCATGTATAGTCAACTGTATCAATTGCATTTTTCAGCATATATTGAACCTGATATTATGGACAAATGATATTTAAAAGCATATTAAATAAGATAATTGTTTAATTTAATTCTATAAAATTTATATATACTAGTGTTTAAGTACAACTTTTAAAACGTCCGCAGCTGAACAAGTATTTTAAATGATACTTTTGAATAGAAGATTAAAAAACGCTAATTCTTAAAAAATGATTCCTTTGTTTTGGCTCTCTATGAGTATAAAATAATCTTACTTAAAAAAGTTAAAATACCTGTATCTTATGGGATAATGTATGGGAATATCTCCATCAGAACTTTTCAATTCCGACGCATGCCAAAAAAATTTAAAAAATTTTGCTGCACACCCTCGAAAACAATATAATCGGCTTTTTTAGTTTTAACACATACAAAAAAAATGTGGTGAATTACTTTCAAAGCTCGTTAAAGCCTGCTGGGGGTGGAAAAAAAGATGAATTCAACAGTTTCTCAAAATAAACTATGGAAAATCGTTTTAAACGAATAAAAAGTGTATCTTAATTTAATACTTTGTTAGTACTAATTTAATATTTTTATTTAACACAGTATACTATTAAACTTACTTTATGTATAATATTACATATTAAAAAAATTTTTTTAAAGATTTTTCGAAAGAATTTAAAATTAAAGATGAATAAAATAAAAAATTATTTGTCTATTATCATCTCCCTTGCATTTACATCTATACTGTTACCGAATTGACAGTTTATTAGTTTTAGCAGTTAATGTAGTTCACCATTATTCAAAATCCGGAAGTCACTAACCAATAAGTGTGTCAGTTGAAATAGTGATTTTTTTTTTATCAGCAACTTATCAGCAACTAAATTTCAAGCGCTTATAATTTTTTATCTATTAGAATTACACATCCCATTCTGGTGTTATTTTATGGATTACGATGTATAGAATATGCTGCTCCCTTATAGACTTGCTTAACAGGTCGTTAAAAAAGTTGTAGCGAAAAAGATAAAGTCAAGATGATTTACGAAAACCATGCCATCTATGTTTTGATAATTTTTTTTGTATTTTTACTCTACCCGGCACACTTACCTGTATAAGATTTTTTTATTACTGACATATTTATTCTTATAGAAAAAAAATTATTAGTAAGATATCATTTTCGTTCAATAATTTACATTAACTAGTTTTGTAGTCATAACTTTTGAGTAAGTATAGGTTATAATCGATGAAAGTACTATAGTAACTTTCAAGATATTCACTGAGAAAAATGGATATTGCGCGCAAGAGGAACAATCTGCTTGTGAGATCTCCACGTACGGCAAGATAAAATCTACTTGAAGCTAGTAACCGGGTTCTCCTCTCTAAATTATGGTTTTCTTGTTTCTAGTAGAAAAAACTCTTCCTTCTAAACCAACATACGGTCGACAAAAAGATTACGTGCTTGCTGTAAAATGAAATCTTCTTACTGCAAGTAGATAAATTCTACAAGAGGTATCCCCCGCTCGAATAAAAGAACGTTTGTCTTTAAAATTAAATTTATTTTCTGAAAGACAAAATCTTTTTCCTCTAAGTAGTTAAAGCTTATTCCATGAAACGGTGACTAATTTCCCTTATAAAGAAAATTTAAGTCCTTTCATAAGAAACTTATTAGGTGCAAATAGATAATAGCTCCGAGAGTTAATATTCTACAAAAATCTTATTCAACATATATTATATGTTTAGACATAAACGTTTGGAAACTAGCGCGGAATGTAGTAAGAACTTCGACTTTGTTTACATCGCGTAACATTCAAACTCACAGTACATATTTCCAAAATCTATAGATTTTATATTATATTATGTACAATAGAAGTGCTTGCGTTAGTCTGATTTTCGTTACCAAACAGTGCATGTGCGTTAACCGCAAAAATGCAGAAACCGAAGACAATGGGCGAATTCTTAAAAGAAGCATCGCTTGATTAAAGTGTTGGTGATGTGTTTATGGGTAATTTACTCTTTTTATCATTAGTTTTTATAGATTTTATTTAAAATAATTTTTTTAGATGCAGATACAGACATTCATAGTCTATTAGACATGACAGCCGCGGAGTTCAAGGTGCTTAAAATTAAGTTATCTTTTCCAGTGGTGGCAAGAATACTGAAACTTATTCTGCGCTATGAAACACCATGCTTAAGTAAAAGCAATCATGAAGAAGTGGTAAAAATATTAATATCATTTTCAGTTAAAATATTTTTGATATTATTGCGCGTTTTATTTCAATTTTCATGATGTTTACAGAGTACATCTAAGGAACAAGTAGGTGAAAGGATTTTTTTTCTAAATGAACTGCAAGAATAAAGTAGAAATGAAGAAGATGAATTTAATTACAAGCAAAAATCCTTTTGCGGCTGGAGGATTCTGCTTCATGCCAGAATATAATTTTCTCAAGAATAAATTAATGTAATGATAAAAATGATAAAACTATTTCAATGAAGTATTTAAGTCAATCTTTTATGATAGATTTTTATTTCTATCGAATGGATTTCTTCTTAATTTAATTCTTCTTTTAATTGAATGGGTTTCTTCTTGTCGCAAGTTTATGCTAAACTTTTACAGGATTAATCAAATAGCAGATTAAAGTATAATTCCTCTACGATCAAATTGCAATCTTCTTCAGTCAAATAGAATCGAAGGAAACATATTTTATTCTTCATTCAAGAAGAAAAAATTAACGTGCCCAAACAAAATTATTTTTTTCTTAATTCAAGTGGATTCTGCTTGGATCAAGTATCTATTTTTCTGAGTGTTATATTATTTAATGAATTATAGCCTTGAATTATAAAATTTTTATGATATTTTTATGACATATGCCCATATAGTATTTTTATGAAACAGAATTTATTACAATGACATGTTTATCAGAAATATTAATTATTATGAAAAAAAAAATAAAATAAAATAAAATCGAGAAAGTAAAATTTACTTTTCAAGGCGGATAGGAGGATCTATAAGAAAGCTCACCGAGTCGATGCACACTTTTATTTTCTGCACTGTACACATATATTGTACATATATATTATACTCACTTGCCATATGGAATGTTGCGCGCCAATGGTACGGCAGTGTAATAAAACTGCTTGTAGTCATCCATCCAGACTTCGGCCGCACGTCGGGTATTGCGCGCGAATACGTTTCCACTTCCTCCGGGAAAGGAATACGGATGACGTTTACGAAATACGTGACCGACCCTCGAGCAAGGAATGATTTCCAGGCTTCCGCCGCATTGCCAGACTCGAAACGAGATTTCTGAAAAAAAAAAATATAAATTGCCGATCTCTTACCAGTTTAATGACTTTTTGTTCTGTGGACGATTGGAAATGATTTATTGCTATTCTTCGATAAAGCGATATTCGTGATTTGTAAACTTACTGTGAATCTCATGTGAACGCTAATGAGTTGTGATGAAATACTTAAGTGTAGACTGGTGAAGTAATGATCATTAAATTTATGCGGAAGATTTTCATCTCGAGGGGACGCCAGGTACCCGACCCACACATATAATTTTAATTGAAAACGAAGCCGATAAAGTAGAACATGAGTCGATATACTTCACATAACCACATCTCCTGACTATCATCTTTAAAATTATACACGTTAATTGTAACACATCGTTTTTAATTTTTTGATCGAAAATATTTATTCAGTGATCGGTGAATCAATTTAAATGTATTTACTTGAAGAAAAAGCATTGTATACTCTATATTTATTTCGAAAAGATTAACAGGGATCAGAAATCCGATAATTTAATTAAAGTAGGATTAAGCAATGTAGATATTTTTACTAGTTCAAGTAGTTCTTGACGCTAGTGAAAATATTTTATGACAAATTGTTAATTGACGAAACTTAGATGAGTTTATTCACAATTTTTGGCTTTGAAGATGGCTATCGATGATAATAATCGACACGTTATGTTTTATCTTGTAAACATTTTCTACAAAATTAATTATAATACCTGTCATCTAAAAATTGCGTCTGCAATCATTGAAAGCGATTTATTCGAGAAGCAACACACTCACCTAGATTCTCGCCTCCCCACACGTCCATCTGCGTGTCGTACTTCCCCAGTTTCTCGAAGTACGCCTTATTTATGACGAAGAGCCCTCCAGCTATCATCGGCGTCCTTATAGCCTGCGTCGGATCTTTCTGGCGCGCGAGGCGTTCGGCCTGACTGAGGTACTCCCACTTGAAGACAAGACTCCAGTCAAAGCCACCTCTCAAGTCCGCCGAGGCACCTGCGTGCAAACAGGATGAATTTTAATTATATAATCAAATGTGCTCAGCGCAAGTATGAAATTCTGGTGTTTCTTATCGGTGTTTCTTTTAACTATAACTAACTTATACCTATTTAGAAATTTATTTATTAATTTTTTTTACGATAGAGGCACCCCGTTATCAACTAGGGGCTGAAAATTTGGCTAAGGGGTTTTCAA